>SNQJ01S0178932.1:0-19595 GCA_010110895.2 Picea sitchensis | reverse complement strand
GGGGTCCATTTGTTCAAGTACAGACCCTGAGGGCCCATGAAGTAGAGGCCATTTTGGAAGATCAGGTCTTTGTCGTCCTTTGATGTGAATTCGAAGAGGAAGTATCCTCTCCCCATAAAATAAGAGGTGACGCTTTCTTTGATCAACGACACCCAGTTTCTGTTGACCCAACTTTCGGTGGTTTTTGGAGACGACCATAGCCCCATGAACTGACCAATGAGAACCCGATCGGCCAGTGACAGAGCAACCTGGATCGGGGTTTCTGGAGGGAGGGAGATCACTGGAATATTGTCCAGTTTTTTCACAAATTTTGCATCTTCTGTGTTTCTCTTCTGTGGAAGACCCGCCAGGAGCCTATTGAAGGCCTCAGCAGGCGAGATTGACGGAGGAGACGAAAGGGACCCCTGCGGGGTTCCCATCCCCTCCATGCACACGAACCTTGGGCTCGGGCCTGCCCCGTAGAGCTCAAACCCTGCTAACCCTGTTAGTGTCGGCGAGTTTTCAGCTCAGTTTCAGACTGTCACATCGATTTCTTTCTCAAAAAAGATGGCCCTTCTCTAATGCTTGTTTGACTCCAATTAATACTTTGTTATTAATACATAAATAGGGTGTTATTATTTATTAATACTTTGTTATTATTTATTAATACTTTTTAATTAATAGGTTGTTATTAATTAATACTTTGTTATTAATTCGTTGTTATTAATTATTAATTAATACATTAATTAGTACATAGGTTGTTATTATTACATTAATTAATAAGTTGTTATTATTTAATACTTTAATTTAATTAATAAGGTTTTAATTTCTTAATAACCTAATAATTTCTTAATAATGTATTTATTTTTTAATTTATCAATAATTTAGTAATACTTTAATAGTTATAAATAACCACATTGATAATACTTTAATAACCACATTTTTAATACGTTTAATAGGTTGTTATTTATACTTTGTTATTAATAGGTTGTTATTATTTATTAATACTTTGTTATCATTTATTAATACTTTGTAATTAATAAGTTGTTACTAATTATCACTTAATACAATAATTAGTAAATACATTGTTATTATTAAAAGTAATAACTTGTTTTTCGTATCATGTTTGAAGTTTTGAACGGAAATAATATTTCTCTGTGGTTTTGAACGGGAACAATATTTCTATGTGGTTTTGAACGGAAATAATATTTCTCACCAGTTTTAAACTAGAATACTACTTCTCTGTGGTTTTGAAATTAATATTTCTCTGCGGTTTGGAACGGGCATACTAGTTCTCTGCGGTTTTGATTTTTTTTTTTTTTGAACTGTTTATTTATTTATTTTAGGAGATATTTTATTTCTAAGATTATATATCTAGGGTTTTGAAAGGAAATAATCTCTGTAGTTTTTACCTTTTTACTCAGAATAATCTCTGTAGTTTCTCTCGATTTTAATTTTAAGTAAATAAATTTAAATATATTTTATTTGTTTTTTTATTTTAAGTTTCAAAAGTAAAAGTTGATTTGAGAGATAAAGTCAACCCATAATAATAATTGTTATCTTTTTTCTCTTCTATTCAATATGAGCACCCCACCACCTATTCCAAAAACTCATCCTAAGAAGGGGAGGCCCCCCAAAATCACCCTAGAGATCCTTTATGATTATATGCCAAAATCCAAATAGAGTCAGAAACATTAGAAAAAAGGAGTGAAGAAAGAGACGTAAAAATCCAAATAGAGCTAGAGGATAAAAAAATTAATGATACCATTCAAACTCAAATAGAGGATAGATTTTTAGGGTTCAAGAGTGAATTGTAGACAACTAAGGATAGAAATCAAGAAATGGAAAAACATAAACAATCAACCTAAAACCTCAAATAGAGGATAGATTTTTAGGTTTCAAGAGTGAATTGTAGACAACTAAGGATAGAAATCAAGAAATGGAAAAACATAAACAATCAACCCAAGAAGGAGGGGTTGAAGAAAATCACAAATTGAGATAGGATTAAAGAGATAGAAGAATAACTAACCAACAATTTGACCCTAGGATTTAAATTGATATCAAACCCATCAAAGAGGAAATGAATAATCTAATCTAATTGGACCATGAGCATAAAAAGAGCTCCTTGAACCTCATAATTTTTGTATAAAAGAACAACAAGAGGATGATACGTTAGCAATAGTAAAAGAGGAATTCAAAAAATAAATCACAAATTGATGCAACTTACCTCATAGAAACAAAAAGGCTAGGAAAAATAATCGATCACAAAGATAATTTGATCCTTGTCAAAGTAAGTTTTAATGACCATAAATATGGCATACTTAGTAAATCTCCGAGGTTAAAAGGGTGGGGAATATTTATAAATGAAGACCTCATTCCAAAGACCAAGTTGAATTAAGGAAAGAAGATCAAAATGTAAAGAAGCCGTGAAAGAAGGAAAATGTGAGAAATAATTAGAAATCAAAAGCTATTGTTATAGATAGAGACTAGAAGGATAATAATAACTAGGAATTTGGGACACTTTGGATCCTTTTTTGGAATTGTCGGCTTTCCATGGTGCAAAGGTCCCATGATAGGTTGGATCCTAGTGATATTGATATTATCCGGCTCTAGCTGAAACTTCAGAGCATGAGGAGTCTAAGGTCTCTAACATGGAAGGATTTGTCTTATGGCTCTGCATGGAACAAACAATCCCACCATAGAGGGACACGAGGCATAGCTTGTTATATTAGAAAGAGCATATTTCCTCACATTCAACTTCATAAGATTGACCTCTTAATCAATACATTTGGACAGAAATTCTGCATACCAATGCTAAGAAGATGTATATAGTACTTTTATTTTGCACCTAATAATTCTACTTTATAAGAAAAATAATCTAGATAAAAATTGTCCCTATAATAATTTAGAACAAGATATTTATAATTTGAAAATGTAAAGGTAATGTCCCCCATGCTGAGACTTTAATCTTAGGACTGCAACTAAACAAGCTACTCTTTAAGTGATGACCTAACCATAATCCTTTATGGCTATATGAGGATCTTGTTTTATCTAATAGCTACAAAAGAAGATCTAAACACCTAATTGAGAATTTGTTTTGGTAATGAGTTGGTCAAGCTCTACAACACTACTACCTAGCAAAAGAATACAGGTCATTTGGTTGGAGTAATGAAGTGGCCAAACCCCAACCAAATGACCTCGTGATTCATGGGCTAGGTAGTGTTGTAGATTATGTGATATATGATATCCTGGTTTCCAACAAAATAACAACATTTGACCTTTTAAACTAATTCATGAGCCTGACTCGATCATAAACCTTTAACCCTAACACTAAGATTTTCCATGCATAGGAGCACCATTGAAGAGAATTTTGATAATCAAAGGAACTTATTCTTTGACCAAAGTAAAGAGATTTTCTTAAAGGATTTAAATAGTAAATTAAACCTCCTAACTTATAAGGGACAACATTGAAGAACTCTTATCATAATTTTACAACTACCCTTTCCACTTCTATTAACAAGTTCTCTTCGATGTGTCCTATAAAAGAATAATAGAACAACCAGCCCTTAGTATGATAAAGAACGTGAAAAATTTCTAGGAAATCCATTAGAGATGCTTCTAATAAGCCCTTAAAAATCGATAAGATAACACACGTATTAAAGCCCCACTAAAGGGAAAAAAGATACTATATCAATAAAAGGCAAGATACTTTCACAACTATACAAGCCGATCCTAAGAAGTTCTGAGCCAAATTCTAAAATGCAATACTAAATAAAAAATAATAGGATTCCCTTAACGGACCAAAATTCCTACCTTAAAAAGTTTTTACTAGTTCCCTAATTCCATGGACACTTTTCCTATTGTCCCTACAAAGGAAGAAGCTTTTCTTTAGGGATGACATAGAGTTCGTGGTTAAGAAGCTCCAAATGGGAAAGCTAAGGACATTGAAGGCTACTGTTGAATTTTAAATCTATAAATAATCCTTATCCCTCACATAGACAAGCTTTTTAATTCAATAGTCAAGCAGGGCTTCCCTAAAACCCGATGCAAAGCCTCATTAAGTTCTACTTTAAAAATGGGATAAAAACATTCCCTAATTATAGGACCATTATGCCGAATTGATTTTTTATTCAAGCTTTATGGAATTATTTTGGAAAAGAAGATTAGCATTTGGCCAGAAAGTCACCGCGAAAAGGAGCTAAAGGCTAGGTCAGTTTTAGGAGATATCATTCAACCTGTAACTATATCATACCTTAGGATCATCACAGAGGAGTTCCACAATACTAAAAAATCTTTTTTGTTGTTTCCTTGACTTTAGAAAAGCTTTGACATGGTTCCTAGGAAAACCCTTTGGAATAGCTTGGAAGAGAAAAAAGTGCCTCGAAGCTGAGGTTACCCAACCAAGGATGTATGAGAACGCTTATTTCTAAGTTTAAAACACCGGTGGGCTGGGGTCAAAAGAGATTAACTCAATATAGAGCCAAACAAGGTTGTCCTTGTCCCCTACCCTTTTGCATATACATTGGATAAGTTAGGAAGAATGCTTGGAAAATATACAGGTCGGCCCTACTCTCACTATTATATTCATCAATCTTCTTCTTAATGCCAATGATATCGTTCCTATGGCAAGGATTCCCCGTGGAACTTGAAAACCAACTAAGAATCCTCAAGCTGTTTTCTCCAATATGGGGTATGAATCAAGCACACTGATAAGACTAACGCCATGATTCTGAAACCAATAAGATCCCCTTTTTATGATACTTTTTTTATATGACAACAACAACTTGAGGAAGTGACTTCATACCCATATATTGGAATTGATATCACCACAAGCTCAATTGGAATTATAGCATCGAAAAAAGGATTATTACGATGGAAAGCTTATTATTGGGCTTGAAACAATTGTAAATCAATTGATCTTTGAGTTGGGATAAGAAGAAAATATTCTTTCAGACTCTTCTTACACCTATTATTCTTATGGATGCACCGGGGCTTTAGTATCTCTCCAGAATCCTAGAGAAAGATAGAGAAAATACAAAAATAATTTTATAACCTATAATCTCAAATTAAAGGAAACATGCCCTATCCCATCCCTAGGAAATGTAAGCCTCCCCCATTGAGAGCATGGCTAAGGACTAGATACCCAATGTGTATAAGAACAAGTTAAACAAACACCTAAGACAAGAGGCTACCTAAAATTGCTTCAAAATCAAGTCATAACCACCTAACTTTTAATTTCAAGCTAGGATGGCATAAAGATACCCGATCTTGGGTAAACTATTTGGGAATCATGAAGAAACCATTTTGGGTGTGAATAAAGATACTATTAAAATGTCAAATCAAAATTTAAGTAAAAAATGTGGTGTGATAAAGAGTTAGAGGAAAAAAAAAAAGAAAATTAAGGTATTATAAAGATGTAATCAACCCTAATCCATAAGATCAAAATTATCTATCCTGCTTTGCCAAGTGTAAGAAAAAAATAAGCATTGCTAAGATAAGAACAAATTCTCAATGAGCTCCATAGTGAAACCTGGTGTTGGTATATTCCTAAATGCCATGGGATGAAAGAGTGTGTCACCTTCGACACTAAGAAGGTTGAAGATGAAAATAACTTTCTCTTAGATTGTCGAGCCTATACCCATATTAGATCTCATTTTCAAAATATTGATCACACTACCAACCTTCCTAACCTCTTAACTCAACAAAAGTATGGTGATCTTGGAAAGCTTCACTTAATGTTTTTCGAGCACAGAAACAAAATTCTAAAGAATCACAAGTAATCACTTACCCTCTTAAGGTACGATAGACCAATTAGGTCTTAGTGGACGTTAATCATCATCATCATCATCATCATCATCATTAATTAATAGGTTTTTATTAATTGATAAGTTTTTAATTTTTTAATAACCTAATAATATATTTATTTATGCATTTATCAATAATTTAGTAATATTTTAATAGTTATCAATAACCACATTTTTAATAATGTATTTGTTATTTAGCAATTTATTAATGTATAATGTATTAATAAAATATATCATTTATGGATGTGAAGTGTGGGGCTGTAGTATCTCTTGTGAATCCTCGAAAAAGATAGAGCAAATACAAAAGAATTTTATAACCTATAATCTCAAAATTAAAGGAAATACACCCTATCACATTCTCCTCTTAGAAACAAGCTTCTCCCCCATTGAGAGCATGGCTATGGCTAGATACCTAATGTATAAGAACAAGTTAAACAACATGGAAGACAGGAGGCTACCTAAAATTTCTTCAAAATCAAGTCATAACCACCATTGACTCAAGCGAGCATGGCATAAAGATGCTCGGTCTTGTCTAAACTATTGGAGAATCATGGAAGAAACCATTTTGCAAAATAAAGATACTATTAAAAAAAAAGTAAAATCAAAATTTAAGAAGAAAATTTGGTGTGATAAAGAGTTAGAGGAAAAAACAATTAAGGTATTATAAAGATGTAATAAACTCTGATATAGAAGATCAAAATTATCTATCTGTTTTGCCAAGTGTAAAGAAAAAAATAAGCATTGCTAAGATAAGAACAAATTCTCAGGAGTTCTATAGTGAAACTGAGGGTTGGTCAATTTCTAAAACGCCATGGGATGAAAGAGTGTGGTCAATTTCTCTGTGTCTCTCCACGGATATTTTCTCACTTGGTGGATGCCAGTGCGAAAAATGTCTTGCAGCAGAATAAAATCGTAAAGACTGACTTATTCGACTTGAGTACATTAAACAAACAGAAAATACATGTTATTTGAATGGTTTTGGTTGATCTACCTCCCCAAATGCATTTCATCCTTACCTTGCTTTCCTGGCAACTGTCAAAACACAATATTTAATATCCCATGGTCATACGATTATTTATTTAGTATTCACAAAGTGTCGTCGCCTTTGCTTTTGTTATTAACCAAATAAGCCAACAAATCTCTAGGCGTCTCTCTCAGTTGAATATTTTGTCTATTCCCATTATAGGTATCGGGTATCTTTGGTCTATTCGCATTATTGGTATCTGGTATTCATTTCCGAAAAAAAAATGTTTGTCGGGTTTGTTGTAACTATCTGGTATTCATTTCCAGGTGCGTTTGTCGGGTTAGTTGTAACCAAGGATCAAATTTGAAGGGAAGGGTTATATTTCAAATTGAAGGACTAACTTTATTGTAACCCTTCTAAATTGACATGTTAAAATAAATTATTCTTTTCATATGAAAATGAAAAAACAATTAAAATTTCACCCATAAAACATTATAATTAAATTCCATAATAACATACTCAAATTATTTCTAATTTATTTTCCAAATTCCATTTTATCAAATCTAACGTCATAGAAATTGTATATATATATAATATCTTTATCAATTATTTTATTACTAATTGAAACTTTTCTTTAATTGAAATTGTATATATATATATATATATATATAATATCTTTAATAATTTTTTTATTACTAATTGCAACTTTTCTTTAATTTAATTTAATTGACAGAAAAATTGCACATAATAATAATTCAACTAATTTTTTTTTTCTTCCTTTTATGGAGTAAAGTTAAACATTTGTAATTGTTAGTTGAATTGATTTCTTATAATTATATAATTAATTAACTAAAACTAAAAGAAGTATAAATTAATAATAAACTAAAATGAAAAGAAACACAATTAATAATCAACTAAGACTAAAATAAACATATTAATATACAAACTATAAACATTAGCAATTGATTAAAATAAATTAAATTAATAAAATATTCACTAGTGCTAGATGATAGGAAGAAGAAACTCTCAGCCAATTTGTGGAGAAGAAATGAGGGGTTGGAGATTCTCTTTAAGTGGCAACCCAAAATTTTAGCATTGATAAAACAATATAATTTGATAATAACCTTTTACATATGAAACATGAAATGGACAAGTATGAACCAACCTTTTTTGGTAATTTAAAACAAATTATAATTAATTAACTAAAATTAAAAACCATATAACCTAATAATCAATAAAAAAAATACACATTCATAATCAACTAAAATTAAAAAAACATAATTAATAATAAAAAAACTGAAATAAACATATTAATATTCAGATACAAATATTCTACTTCTAAAAATATTTTATATCTTATTTCTCTTTACTACTAAAAGTATTTTATATCTCATTTATTAGCTTTTAGCTACCATGAACTCAACATTACCATATAGAATTGTATTTTATATCTCATTTATTAGTTGCTCATTACATAGAATTTATGAAATAATGAACCCAAATTTACTCACACCTAGATTCAAACTCAGTTTCGATACCAATTTGATATCCTCTAATGTAGGTAGGGGAATTTATACTCGGCATGTATGATTGATACTGAGTGGATTGGTTAAAGAACTCACAAACCGAGGATCCCAAACATAGATTATGTAAAACAAAAAAGGTAAATAAGAAGGTTCACTAAGAGTTTCTCACGGGAGCAATAGACAAGGATCTTGCTTACAAAATGCTTAAGGAGCTCTATATAAGGATCTCGCTTGATTACTGCTAAAGAATTTTTTGGTCGGCTTATGGTAGAAGCATGGAATTATGAATTGAATCAACTAAGTTTTTATTGGTCACCCCAATGTGTAGGTAATAGTTCAGTCTTATATATGATATTTTCATTTATATCTGACAGGGAGAAACACAAGCTACACTAACATATATTGGAAAAATTTTGAAAAACAAACACAATACTGCACAAGAAACAATATTGTGGAGAATAAATGAGCCGGCTAGATTCTCAATATAACGGAACAAAGATAAACCAGCAACAAAACAAAGGCTAGATTCTCAATACAACGGAACAAAGATCTAGACTTGGGAAGGGTTGTCTTGACAAAATAAATTGGCTTACATTGTGTAGTAATATATCACCCAATTTCCAATTCACAACTCTGATTGTTGCTGGTGTTTAGAGAATTCACTTCCAATTCACAACACTAGTTGTTGCTAGTGTTTAGAGAATTCACTTCCAATTCACAACACTAGTTGTTGCTAGTGTTTAGAAAATCCACCATTTATCTTTCATCTCCATTAGTTTAATAAATAGAATATGCATACATGCATGAGCTCCATAAAAATAGGATTGTATTATAGAAAAAATATAACAATTTTTTTTTTTAATTGACTTGATATATGAAAAATTGGGAACATTCTTTTTTTTATTACTAAGATATAGAGAAAAAGATTCTTAACATTCTTTTTCTATTACTAAGATATAGGGGAATTGGAAATGACTAATAAACTAAAAAACTTATAAAAACAATAAAAGATAAAAAGTAGAACTTATTAAGGAAATTTTTAAGTTTCTAACTCCTAGAATCATAAAAACAATAAAAAGTGAATATATTAAAAAAACAATTCCTTGCTTTTCAAATGAAAAAATATAAAATAATTTCTATTTCAAATTTGACAAGTATTTTTTTATATTAATTTTCATTTGCATTGAAAATAATTTTAAACCCTTCTATAAAAGACTAGGACTTTTGAAGAGCAATGAAGACCTCAATTTTGATCCCTAGTTATAACTATTTTAAATGTATTTCGTATCTTTTTCAACGCTTTTATTATATGGTGCATAAACATGCGCAGCCTTTCATTCATTTACGAGTTGCAATCTTTTGCATCTCTATATATGCCAATGAATATCTTTTCTGGATCGGCTTAAGTTGAATCTTTCCTCTAATGAGTGTCCTGCATTCATTTTAGTATTAAAATGTTTATGGTTGCTCCTGTCTCACGGTTTAAATAGCACGTTCAACTAATGCTTTACAGTTTGTTCCAATAAGCTCAATTATATGGTTTACACCTTAATCCCATCTATTTTTCTTATAAAGTGCACGATTTTATTAAATGCTACATAACCGCATGCATAGCATTCATAAATTATGATCTTTTACATCTTATTTTTCAAAATTATGGTTACTGACATCTTAAATGAACAAATTATATACAAATTGTTAATTTATTATATAATGTATGATTTCATTATATAATATAATCCATAAGCATATATAATAATCTACATGTAGAGTGGAGAATAATACTCAACTATGTGCGTCTAGACTATGATACGATCTAGGTTGAAGTCAAAGTTGTAGGGAATAGTACAAAATATGAGAAAGGTGGAGCGGAGAATAATAATATTGAAGACCTAAATACCTATAGAATAGTGATGAGTAGTGATGGACAATTAATAAGTAGCTATGGATGAAAGATAATCACTTTCCATTATGTATTGTCTTGAGATTGTCATGAATAAGGAGGGGTTGCGTATCGTTTACATACGCTCGATTCCAAAACAAAACACAATCAAGATTGCCGAGATGCGAAGTCACAAAAAGGTTGTGGGATCGAGACCTCCTGGTATCGGGTATTGGTGTTTGGAAGCGCCCAACAAAATGCAACAATCCCCCGAGTCACGATATGGCGATAAATCTGTGGGGTCCGCTACTTTGGGGTTTTGGGTATCGTCAATTGCAAAATGCCAAACACCAAAACAAAATGCAATAGGAATTACCGAGTTGCAATATGTGAGAAAGGGTGTTAAAAGATGAGCGGCTCAATTGAACAAACCGAAAGATGATTCGAAGAAGAATTTGCCAGAACAGAGTTTCCAAACTCAATGAGTTAAAAACAAAATTATAAATGCTGAGCACTCCAATAACAGAATGTTATTCAGAAATTGATTTCAAGCTTCTTGTATGTCATATTCCATATATCTAAAATTACAATTACAACTGTGGTATTTAAACATTAACAGAATGCCCCTTCGATCTTCTAAAAGATTTTAATCAAGGTGGTGTTGGAATTTGGTTGCCTTGAAAGGTTAAGGCGGCCATCGTTCAGGCAATGTAAGACAAAATAGAAATCGGTGGTTTAACCCTTGATTCTTGAAAGGTCAAGACTACCATCGATTCACAGTTTAAACCAGGGTGGTGAAATGATTAATTTTTGACACACTGCTTCTTAATCATTTCAAAGAAAAACAAACTAAAACAAGTAAAAACAAAATTGTTGTAAAAAATGCATTACAGCTTGCAAACCCCAATGTTTCTTCTATGGATTTTAAACAGTTCATTTCCCAAAGGCTTCGTAAATATGTCTGCAAATTATTCTTTAGACCTGCATAACTGAGTAGAATCTTTGCCATTTACTAGCTCACGAATGAAATGATACCTCATATCAATGTGCTTACTATGTTTGTGAAAAACATGATTCTTTGACAATGCAATAGCGTTAATACGACAATCACGATAATATTTGTTTATTGCATCGAATGCAGTCGTAACAATCGATTGAAGAATCGGAATTAACGTCCATCGATGCATGATCCATCTATTACGAGATGCAACAAGCCAAAGGAGACCATCCTCACATTGTCAATTCTTTCCATAGGAGCAAATGTTTCATTATAATCATCTGCGGGTTCATGACTAAACCCGAACTCTGAAGTCTTGCCTTGCTTTTCAACTTCACCATGCACTCGGCAGTCTGCATAAACCCATTTAACACCAATGCTCTTCTTACATTTAGGTAAATTGACAAGATCCGAAGTTTTATTCCTTTCAATGGAATCAATCTTTTCATCCATTTCTTTTATCCAGGCATCCTCTTTAGTAGTTTCATCATAACTAACATGATCATAAGCTATAAATACAAAATTTGAAATCGATCTACTTCTTGATTACGGTCCTTACAATTCTCTTAAGCTTCTAGTCTTCTGTCATTTAAGTCTATATTTTAATGAAGCTAAAGTGGGATTTGATTCACTACATACTTATTAGTCGGCGATGTCCACCATGTCGAGACCAAGTGTTATTCCTTTCAATGGAATCAATCTCCTCATTGATTGATTTTATCCAGACATCCTCTTTAACAACTTCATCATAACTAACATGATCATAAGCTATAAATGCAAAATTTGAAATCTGATCTACTTCTTGATTCTGATCATACAATTCTCTTAAGCTTCTAGTCTTCTGTCCTTTAAGTCTATATTTTAATGAAGCTAAAGTGGGATTTGATTCACTACATACTTGTGAATCTGACTGATGTCCACCATGTCCAGATGGCTCACCACGCTCATGAGTTATGGACGTTCTAAATTGAGATGGGATGGAATCTGGTGCTTGCCTTGTTGGACTTCTTGTTGCATGCGTATGTGCATGTCAAACCATATGTCCATCTCCTTCAGCCTTCTTAGCTCCATCATAATCTTCACGGGGTAACACAACTCCCTCTGAAACTGATTTGTCAATACTTCCATCTGAGGCTTCATCTTCTTTAAATTGAACATCTCTGCTAATTACATATTTCTCGGTGATCGGATTGTAGAGTTTTTATGCCCTAGACTCTTCATTGTATCCAACAAAGATACATCTCTCGCTTCTATCATCCAACTTCCTTCTCATTTCTACAGGTACATGCGCAAATGCAACACATCCAAACATTCTGAAATGAGAAACATTGCAAGACTTACCATCCTAGGCTTCCTGAGGTACATGATCCCTCATGGTCTTGGTCGGACTTCTATTCAAGATAAAAACAGAGCAAAGAACTACATCTCCCCAATATTCATTTGAAAGATGCTTTTCTTTCAACATGCTTCGAGCCATGTCCATGATGGTCCGATTCTTCCTTTCAGCCACTCCATTCTGTTGTGGGGTATATTGAGCAGTAAATTGCCTCTTAATTCCATGAAGATCACAAAATTCAATGAATTCATTAAGTTTGTATTCACCTCCTCTGTCAAACCTTAGGATCTTAATGGTTCGACCACTCTCATTCTCAACCATAGTCTTAAATTTCTTGAAAACTTCAAAGGCTTCAGATTTCTACTTCAACAAATACAACCAAGTCTTCCTACTGAAATTATCAATGAAAGTCATTAAATAAACACAACGATTCAAAGAAGGTGTTTTCATAGGTCCACATAAATCTGTGTGGACAATTTCCAATGGAGCTTTTGCTTTGTAGGAAACACCTCAAACAAATTTCTCTCTGTGATGCTTCCCAAGTATACAACTCTCACAAGAGCTTGTAGGTTGTTGAATACAGGGCAACCCCTTTACCATCTGCTTCTTTTGTAACATATCTAAGCCACCAAAATGTAAATGACCATATATCAAATGCCATAACCAAGATTCATCTGAACTTCCATCTTTATAAACATTCAAAGAACCACTCAAATCATTTCTCATAACAAGTGGAAACATCCTATTCTTGGTAATCTCTACTCTTGCAATCAACTGTTTGTTGGGTAACTTATCATAGATTGTACATACTTCATTCTTGAAGAATAATCTATACTTTTTCTCCAACAGTTGTCCAACACTAATGAGATTGAATTTTAAACCAGACACATAGTAAACATCATCAATATTTATTTTTTGATTGTTCTTAGTGTAGACTGGAACTATACCTTTACGATTGATTGTAACTTTACAGTCATTTCCCAGTTGGACTTCAGATTGAATACTAGTATCAATAGAAGAAAATAAGTCCCTATTACCAGTCATGTGGTTATTGCAACCACTATCCAAAAACCAAATATCTTTAACACTTTCCTGAGTGACATTACAAGTCAAGAACACAGGATTTTGATGATCCTTAGACTCATTTGTGATATGTGCAGACTTCTTTCCAGCATCTTCTTGCTTCTTCCAACATTTGTTAGCAAAATGCCCAAACTTCTTACAATAATAACATTGTACTTTAGTTTTTTCATACCTCTGATTTTCTTGTTGCCAAGGTTTGTTGCTGCTCCCTCTTAAATTAGGAGGATTCTGCTGGAACTTTTCCTCAAACTCTGATTTAGCTCTCTTGTCCCTTGGACTAGAAAATCGACCTCCTCTTCCATGATTATAAAACCTTCCTCTACCTCTGCCTTTGGTAATATGCAGTTGGAATTTGAAAGCATGCTCAAATGATCCTTCTTCATATCTAGATATCCTAGATTCATGAGAAAAAAGAGAAACAATTAACTGATCAATTTGCATTTGACTTAAATCTTTAAATTCCTCTATGGGTACAACAACAAGTTCAAACTTCTTGGGCAAACTTCTCAGCACTTTCTCAATAACTCTTTTATTTTCAATATCATCTCCATACTGCATGAGCTGGTTCACAACACTCATTACTTGAGTCATGAAAGTATCAACACTTTCATTATCCTTCATCTTCAGATTTTTGAAATCCCTTCTCAAATTCTGCAACTTGACTGTCTTCACCTTGGACACACCTTGATAACAAGTTTCAAGAATGTCCCAAGACATCTTCAAAGATTTAGTACTAGAAATATTTATAAAAATGGATTCATTTAATCCTTGTTGGATTAATCCAAGAGATTTATTATCCTTCTTCTTGTTTTCCTTCAGAAAACACGGTCAGCATTAGACAGAGTGAATTCTTCTACAACATCAGCTGGCTCGGCATAACCATCAATAACATAAGTCCACAAATCCTGAGAACGCAAAATCATCCTCATCTGAATATACCAAGTATCATATGACTTCTCGCTCAGTATAGGAACCTGCACCTGAGAAGAGCTACTACCAGACACAGCCATTTATAAAAATTTTGAAAGAAATCAAATAAACCTTCAGGGAGAAAAATGAGAAAATAAAATTTGGCACTAACAAGAATAATCTGCAATTAACTAAGCACTTGCAGGATAGGTAGCCATCTCTAATACCAAATGTGAATAACTAGGGGTCGCGTATCCGCATTTACAGACGCTCAATTTAAAAACGAAACAGGGCTAGGATTGCCGAGACGTGAAATCACGAAAAGGTTATGGGTCCAAGACCTTGTGGTATCGGGTATCGGTGTTTGGAAGTGCCCAACAAAATGCAACAATCTCCCGAGTTGCGATATGACGATAAATCTGTGGGGCTCACTACTTCAGGGTTTCGGGTATCGGCAATTGCAAAATGCCAAACACCAAAACAAAATGCAACAGGAATTACCAAGTTGCGATATGTGAGAAAGGGTGTTAAAAGGTGAGTGGGTCAATTGAACAAACCGACAGATTATTCGAAGAAGAAATTGCCAGAACAGATTTTACAAAATCAATGAGTCAAAAACAAAATTATAAATGTTGAGCACTCCAATAACATAATTTTATTTAGAAATTGCTTTCAAGCTTCTTGTTTGTTATATTCCTTATATCTAAAATTACAATTACAATTATGGTATTTAAACATTAACAGAATGCCCCTTCGATATTCTAAAAGACTTTAATCAAGGTGGTATTGGAATTCGGTTGCCTTGAAAGGTTAAGGCGGCCACCGTTTAGGAAATATAAGACAAAATATAAATCGGTGGTTTAACCCTTGATTCTTGAAAGGTCAAGACGACCACCAATTCACAATTTAAACAGGGGTGGTGAAATGATTAATTTTTGACAATTGTGAATATCTACGTAGTGGAAAGTTTGTGGGTTCTAAATATTCAATTAATTTTTAGTTGTCTTCTTTCATTTTGTATCAAAATGTTTTTGTTAGTTTCTAATGGTATTTCATGATAAATATTTGTAGAATTGAAGATAATATTTTGTACTTTTAGGTGATATGTTTGTAAATTTTTTAATGTTAAGTGGATATATAACTCTAAATTTACAATGTTGATCCATCACTATATGGTTTGAGGAACTAAAAATAATCAAATAAGATTTTAGATAGTCTTTAATAGTGTGAAATAAAAAATATTTAAAAAGGAAAGGTGATAAAAAATTATAGCAGATTTTATAATTAAAATATATGTCAAGATAATAGTAAATAAAAAGATAAATCAATAGCTTCCAATAGTGTGAAATAAAAAATATTTAAAAAGGAAAGGTGATAAAAAGTTATAGCAGATTTTATAATTAAAATATATGTCAAGATAATAGTAAATAAAAAGATAAATCAATAGCTTCCATGTGAGTGAAAACATATGTGAATAGAAAAACACTACTAAAAACGATTAGAATTTCAAAGAATGCACGTGTTATAGGATAATCATGCATACATCACTATATGGTTTGAGGAACTAAAAATAATCAAATAAGATTTTAGATAGTCTTTAATAGTGTGAAATAAAAAATATTTAAAAAGGAAAGGTGATAAAAAGTTATAGCAGATTTTATAATTAATGTTTTCACTCACATGGAAGCTATTGATTTATCTTTTTATTTACTATTATCTTGACATATATTTTAATTATAAAATCTGCTATAACTTCCATGTGAATAGAAACACACTACTAAAAATGATTAGAATTTCAAAGAATGCATGTGTTATAGAATAATCATGCATACATCACTATATGGTTTGAGGAACTAAAAATAATCAAATAAGATTTTAGATAGTCTTTAATAGTGTGAAATAAAAAATATTTGAAAAGGAAAGGTGATAAAAAGTTATAGCAGATTTTATAATTAAAATATATGTCAAGATAATAGTAAATAAAAAGATAAATCAATAGCTTCCATGTGAGTGAAAACATATGTGAATAGAAACACACTACTAAAAACGATTAGAATTTCAAAGAATGCATGTGTTATAGAATAATCATGCATTCCACAATGTGGGCATGTTATATAACATGAACATGTTATAAAACATTATGAATAAACCTAAAAAATAATCAGCCTCAACACAAATTGATATATTTAAGGATGATAATTTTGTCACAATGTCTTATCCTAATCTCAAGTTTGTTGCTCTTATGACCAATGGAAATATCTTATAGAAATATACATGTTTTTTGTTATAAACTTTTGCTAGTTTTACACAATGTTTTCTCTATTTTAAAGAAAATATAAAGGTATTAGTCATCATTTACAAGAAAATTTTTTACTCTAAAGATAAGTGTGGGGTCTCTAAGACCCATTCCAAGTACGTAAACCTCTAAAACATTTTACGTATAATACTTGCAAAGTAATAATTACACCATGAGAGCCATCCCTAGTGATTAATGTTTCAAAATGGTACCCATATTACACTTATGTCCTAAGGATTTTCCTTAGTAATAAAAGTATCTTTTAGGCCCTAAGATGTTAGTTTTCATCCTTGGACTATGGTTAATGGAAAAATACTAATCCTTATTATTTCAAATCTTGTAATAATTCCCATATTACAATCATATGCTTAAAATTCCATTTATAAGACCTGTGTGGTTATTAGGGAACCAATCCATGGTAAATTAGCAATAAAAGGATCTTTTATTTTCTAAAACATTGGTTTTAATTCTTGGACCATGACAAGTGCCTCAATAACTATATCTAGTCTTAGAATAATAATAATTTATTTCATATGTTCATTTTCAAGATATTGACAGATTTCTATTGTTCATAAACCTCATAGTGGTGTTCATATTGTCTGTAGTGGATTGTGACCATTTTTTCTCTCATGAATCCATAAAGATTAATTGAGGTATTAATTCTCTTTATTCCCTCCCTTGACCATGGTTAAGAACCCAACATTCATCCCTAGTACATAAAACCTTGTTGGTTACCATAACCCACTTCAAGATCAAAGATCCCTTTTATAGGGCCTATTTAATGCTCGTAAACCCCATTCATGGAGTAGATCCTTAAATTACTTATTTATGTCTTGATATCATTTATGGATTGATAAATTTATTTATTTATGGATAAAAAATATATTAACCAATGTACCATTTGATTTTATAAAAATTGGCCTATTTTTTTCACAAAATATTATAACAATGGTAACATTCCCAAAATTTACATTTTTAATAAGAAAATATATATTGTTTTATTGAATATTTGATATTGAATAAGGTTCCATTAATCTAAAAAACCAAAAACACATATCCAAAACCCCTAAACAAACAATAGGATATAAAATAGAAAATTAAAACTCCCAACATATATTGGTTGTCTTATTTAGCAAGACAAAGGCAAGTTTCTATTTTTATAATGGGTCCTTTTAAGCTAATTGTCTAACCAAAAGAAATAATAAATTAAGTCCATGCAACTCAAAGGATGAAATAAATGCTAAAAAATTGTAAATTCATGTAGCTTGAGGGCTAAAAATATTGAACTAGTCTAACAAACGCTAACGAATTCTTTCAAGAATGATTTGTTAAGAGGTGATGCATCTTCCGAGAGGGACATGTCAATTGAGAGTTTTCATGTTTTTCATTAGTTACTCCCATTTTAGATTGAATATGTCCTTAATTTTTTCGCAATTTAGGAATGGATCTATCAAACCTATTTCCATAATAAGTAGTGTACTGCGGGAAGAGGTTGAATTTAAAGGAGATTTTTCCATAATAAGTAGTGTACTGCGGGAAGAGGTTGAATTTAAAGGAGATTGAAGATATTACTTCATGTTGAATGAATACCATGAATATATACAAAATATGTAATAATATCTCTCATACTTGTTTGTGGACTTGTTTGTGGAGGTAGAACATTGTGACCTCTGTGGAGGTAGAACATTGTGACCAGAGGTGGCTACTAAAAGTGGGTGAGAAGTTGCTACAAGTACATGATAAGAGGTGTCATTCTATTTGACTGTGAAAACTATAATGGCCCTTGTTTCTTAAAAATATGTTTACTATTATGGTCACTCATAGGTGTGAATTATTTTTGAAATATGTGATGATGCTCATAATGTGGTTGTGATGTGCAATTTGGTTTTTCTTCATAGTCATAGGTGTTGGTAACAGAATTGGGGGGATCTATAATATGGATATAGGGTCAACATTGGACAACACAACCACATTAGTTCYTTTTCTGGTATGACTATGAGGGGTATGTATATGGATTTGGAAAAGGAGGTAGGTGGTATAGTGTAGGTGTGAAACAACATGATACTAGGGTTAATTGTGGTAAGACTTGGAGGAGAGAAGTGGATAGGTCAAGGGATAKTCTATAGTTCAAAACATGTATCTAGGTGCTCAACTTGGTTGGTGGTTTGTTTTTGGTTATATCGATGAGTTTAAACATAAAAKYATTGGGTAGATCATGAAGGTAGTGGACAAGTGRCACAAGAAAATAGCACCCTAGGGTTGTTTGAGTTAAAAATTTGAGGAGAACGATTAACAGATTGTGGGTGTCAAGTGTGACTGGGGCCTCATTGTCGAAGTACCTAACAACCTATATAGGAGTGGGGAAAGAGTTTATGATGGTAGAACCAATGATTAATATGTGAAGGAATTATAAATGGATGATCATAATAAGGTGAAGGAGTTTTTTTAGTCAAATCAAATTTACAAATATAGATAGAGTAAAAGCCTTATCTAATGTAGGAATATCAAATAAGGCAAGTTTTTGGTAAAAAATAGATAAAAACCAAAATTTCAATTTAAGGATGAGTACCTTTTCCACATTAGTGATGTGGAGTTGAAAACAAGGTTTGGTGAAGATATATATATATATAGTGTTGGATGGTTTGAGATAGAATTTGGCATAGTTACAAACATTGGCACATCAAATCCTGTAGGTACCTTGAAGGGTAAAAACACCTTAAAACAGATTTAAAAGAGACTTCCCCTCCCCTCCCTCTCCCTCTCTCTCTATATATCCCTCCTTCCATCTCTCTCTCTCCTACATTTACTCCTCTCTCCCC
>SNQJ01S0178931.1:0-16530 GCA_010110895.2 Picea sitchensis | reverse complement strand
TGCTTGCGCACTGTACCTTTGTGTGTTGCATGGCGCTTGTTTTTTTTTTTGTTTATGTAGAGATTTTTCGTGCAGTGCGCGTGATCCTCTGCTTCGCGCGGGCTTTGGACTTGGTGGGAAAACTTGGTAGTTGGTGCTTTGATATTTGCTGTAGCTCCCTCTCCCTCCGCTGGCTGGATCTGGCCACTTTGTCATTGGAGAATATGATATCTGTGTATATTACACAGTCCCAGAAAAATAATTTCTATTTGGAAGTAGATTGTTTGAAGATAAATAATTTTGAAGATTATTTGGCGAGGTCGGCGCTGTATAGTCTCTATTCAGACTTCTTTGCACTGTCTCTTCTCTCCAAACCACTTCTTGTCTACAAATCGTACTTGCTCTGTGATAAAATCGGATTCTCCAGTCTGTTTGGTGGATTTCTATTCTGCGTATAGTTTATATGCATGTGTTTGCTGGACGTAATAGGGCGTCTATGTATCTTTGTCGTTAGGGCTTCTTCTTTACCCTCCCTTCCATGTTTGTGATAAAACTTCGATGCAATTATATCGCTATATGACCGGAGTGGATATTCCGGCTTTTAAATTTTGTCCTTTCATTAAATCGCGTTCAATTTGATTTATTTTTCCTTGATTTTTCAGTAATCAACGCTTGCAAAACCGTCATTTTGTCTTTCGGAGTTGCCGAAAGCTATATTTCACGGCTTTGTTTGAAATTTGGAACAGTGTGTGTGAATATATGTAGATACATGTGGAATTCGTTGTATAATTGTATGAAAATTGTATGGGGTTTTGAGTCATTGGGATCCTTTGTGGATGATGCTATTTCTTTTCCTTACCTTGCATGGCGATTTTTCCAGAAAACAAAAACCCTCTGCATGGTTGTTCTAGACCGTGAGTTATCCTTTGGATTCTCTGTGCGTTGTAGGTCATCTGACAGTTGTTGTCGGATGTGCCTCTATGACATTCCCTTGACGAATCGCTTCGAGTGGCACCTAACTCCACCCAGGACGTTAGCACTGCCTAACTTCCTCCACTGAGGGGGAAGAGAGTCGGAATTCTGTTGAAATCTCTGTGAATAATCTATCCGGAGTTTGCTAGAATGAAGTTTAGTCTTAATTTTGATACTTCACTCACTGTTCGTCCCTGTACGTTTTGCCTAGATAAAATAACACTGAGTTTAGGGTTAGTGATTGGCGCATTGTGCACCAGGTTGACCAGTGGCTTCCTTCATGGCTTGGAAGAGGACGCTTCCTTATCAATATCTCAGTGCTCTTCTGGCCACGACGGAGGATTGGAACCTCAAATCGGTCTTGAAATCCTGAGCAATTTCTCTCACCAGGCGCTGGAAGGGAAGCTTCCTTCATGGCTTGGCATGTGGTCGCAGACTTAGTGCTTGACGTGGGTGGTGGGAAATGGTGCCATTGTTGTATACCAACTCTCGATATCATATAGATTGGATTCAAATGCCAATACAATTTTATTTTACCCTTCCTCTCGGCACAGTGTATCCATTAATGAATGGGAAGATTATCACTAATTTTCGATGAATTGGCGATTTACAGTAATATATTTAACTCGTTCAAAGGTGTATGAATTTACGTTACTCCATTGATAGGTTCCAGAAGTCTAGGCTGATATGGCTCGTTATTTGGCCATTTTGAATGCGTAATTTGTTACATTCTTACAGATTTTCTTTGCTTGTTGCGTTGTGCGTTTTGTTTTACATGTTAGGGCACACTTCAATCCTATTCTCCAAGATTCTTTGTTGTCATATAATTACAAGTAACAACTGTTATTCTAAATAATTTTCATTGAAAAGGATGCTTCAATCGTTGAGGTTCCAATCAATGTAGATAAGAAAGGTGAATTCCCTGTTAATATTATTTTTTTTTTAACTGTAAATACCTATATCTTTTTTTTTTATTGGAGATTGTGCCTACAGCCTAATAATTTTATAATTTATTTTATTTATATTTCTACACACACACACATATATATTTATTATTATTATTATTATTTTTTTACTTTATTCTTATTGTATTTTATTTTTTTGGTTGTTCATTATATATAAATATCACTCCGTATAGGTGAGGATTCTCATAGGTTTGAAGCTTTTACACACTACGCTTCTTACAGGTCTGAAGGTGAACATGCCTCCTTCAAACTTACAACAATTTCTAAGGTTTTTTGGTTTATTTCTGGGTCGATTTTAAGTAGGTGGGATCTGAAAACATCACCTTAAAGAATTTATGTTATAAATGTAATTGGATTAAACTTAGAAGAGGAATTATTGGCAAATGATGCAACACATAGTTCAGCTGAAAAAGCTTGTTGGCTTGCAGGCTAGGGGGAGGTGGAGCTTGGAGCTCAGACTTTCATCTAATTAAAGGGTTTCAGGGTTGTTTAAATTTTTGGGTGGGGTTTGTTTAAATTTTTGGGTGGGTAGGTAGGCCCTCGGCTCCAGATTTTGAGCCAGGGCTCTGATGCCATGTGTAGAGTCCCAACTCTATTAAATCCATTTTTTTTCATACAATTAAACATATTATTCTTTCTCATACATAAATAATTCATTTGCCATCATATGAGCATATAAAATTCAACAAAATTTAAAATTTAACTACAACATGAAAATAACTTAGCAATTTCATAAATAAATTACCTGCTTCTGATGCTAATTTCTATTGATATGGTTGTCCAGCCTGCTGCTTTGCTGCTGCCTGATGCATTCACCAATTCTGCCCAAACCGACTAACCTCCCAGCCAACTAGGAGCATCCTGTCCGGCTCCCTAGCTCCAGGAAACCGAAAGGAATCCTGGCCCCCGTGCCCAAAACCCCCAACAAACCAGTGCCCCATGCTTTTGATTCACCAAATACCCCCAAAACCCAAACTCCTCACACCAGATATCTCCATAGAAAAATCTCCCACAGAAAAATCCCCCTCCTCAAAATGCTTCCTCCTCCCAAAAATAATTCCCTTCCCGTAAGACTCTTCCCCATCATATCCTCCTTCATCGACTCTCCTGCCCTCATTAATTTCCTTATCTCCCCCTTTAATATCTTATCCCCTTCTTAAATGTCTTATCCCCTTCATTAATATCTTATCTCCTTCTTTAATGTCTTATCCCCTCCCGCATACATAAAGCATTTAATTAAACAAATTAAAATTATTAAGCCCCTTAAATTTATTACCCATGTCATTGAATGTGATATGTAATTAATTAATTAATCAAAAGTTAAAAACAATTAATTAATAAATAAATATTTAATTAATATCATTAATGCTAATCAGTGTTTAATTAAAACCATATTAGGACAATTAATTATCTAATTAATTTTACTTAATAATCCCTAAGCATATATTCAACTAGGGTTGTTACAGATTTAGAAAGCTGCGAAAATTCCCAAGGTAGGGAAAAAAGACCTGGGCAAAATTGATAAATAGCATATGTGAGGAGGCAGGACACTGCCAAGTATGCTGGGGAAAAGATTTTGAGTTCTCTTGCTGTTATGAACACTACGTATTGAGTGTGAAGCAAGAGGAGTCTGCAGGAACGAAAAGACATTTGCTGAGGAGATTCCAAGTTTTCCCTCATGGATTCATGGTCAGGCTAGGGGGTGAATTGGGAAAGTGTTTTGACTGCCCTGTTCTACGGTTGGGAGGAACGTGGCTATTCCCTTTGTCTTCCCTCAAGATGGTTTAGATATGTTGCTATATTCCTCTCTGTCTGAATGATTTTATATATGATGCAATGTATTTGCTAAATCTAAACTAAAATGCTTTCCATTTTCTGTTTAAATGCTTGTATATCTGATGCAGTGTATTCGTTAAATCTGAATTGAAATTATGTTCCATCTCTTTGAATTATTTAGGCACAATTGTAATGCATCTATTTAATTCGGTATGGATACAATAACCTGGGCGAAATCTGTTCAAGGATAATCAGAAGTAAATTATATGGTTAAATTCTGGAATAGTCCCTTTATAAACTAGGTTATTACCATGGAGGCAGTTGTAGGGTAATTACTAGTATTTCGAAACTCCAGTGTACATAATTTATATATTGTAAATGGAATTGAACCTGCGAACTTTACATAGGGTATTTATACTTTGGTAAGAAAATCATGTGCCAAGTTACGGTAATGATTGGGGTTTGTTTGGGTACCTAATAGTCCAAAAACAAATAAAATCCAAGTACGACAGGAATCAAAATCAATATTTCTTTTCCCTATATATATATATATATATTCCGGTAATAAGTAGGAGTTTACAGAAGTATAATCCTCCATAAGCATAAGGGTTCAGAGACATTTATTCATGACCTTTACCGATAAAATAACTTAGACTTTTGTTTAATGGCATAAACTATAGAAAACAAAATGGTGTGAAAAATAGAGGTCAATTGGGTTTCGGCGATTACACACGTCGAACAAAAGAAAAAGACCAGGATGTATGCCAAATCGTGAAATGTGAAAAGACTATGGCTCAACATTTCGGGGTTCAGGATTTTGGGGTTTATGAACACCTGACGGGCAAACAAAATGAAATAAGGAATGTCGAATCGTGAAATGTGAAAAGACTGTGGCCAAACGTTTTCGGGGTTTCAGGGTTCGGGATTTCAGAGTTTAATAGAGAAAAGGAACTCCACGTATATGTAACAAGCAAGTCCTGAATGCTGAAATATCAACCTTGCATTTAAAAGCAATATTAAATGTGCAGAATTGATTACTTTGACAAACTCAGACTCCATTCTTTCTTTTCATTTCTCTGTATAGATTCCCTTAGATGATGATAATGATCTAAGAAATGTCGATGTATAAACAGGAATGACAATGACTGAGTACTCGCATATTTCGGTAATAAGCTATACAAAGAAATTACATCACTAAAGTATCGATGCATGACTAGGATACACATTTAATAGGATTATATGCATATATTTGTATCTTGCTTGATATCTGTACAATAAATTAATATTCTAGAGCCCCTTTTCGTTTGTTGAGATGTGATTCAAAATATGTGGGCCTTTGGAAATGCATAGATTCCATACAATACATAAGAACTCAGACTGTACAGACAATAACTACGGAAAAACAATAGAGAACAACATTCTAACTAAACCTTAGTAAAATTTATGGAATTCGTAACGACAAAAGATATGATGGCTGAATTCCTTTTTGAGGAGTCATTCATTAACATACCCTTACTCGGCAAGAATGACGGTTCATTTTTTTTTTTCCACCCCAAAAGATTTTACAACTCTTAAACTATAACCTTGCTCTCCTCTGCCCTGAACCAACACTTACACCTTTCACGTTTCAGGGTTTCGGGACTCTTGCATCTTCTTTCCCTTTGGAATTCCGGGTGCCAAAACGCTGAAACCTATTCACGCTAAACCAATTCAGGGTTTCGTATACCAGGATTTCGCGACTTGCGGAGACAAGGGATCTTGCCCTTTGGTTTCTTGGGTGCCAAAATGTCGAAAACCTTTTTCATGCTAAACCGATTCAGGGTTTCGTATACCGATATTTCATGACTTGCAGAGACAAGGGATCTTTCCCTTTGGTTTCTCGGGTGCCGAAATGCTGAAAACCTTTTCCACGCTAAACCGATTCGGGGTTTCGTGTACCGAAATTTCACGAATTGCGGAGACAAGGGATATTGGCCTTTGGTTTCCCGGGTGCCGAAATGCCGAAAACCTTTTCCATGATAAACTGATTCGAGGTTTTGTGTACCATAATTTTGCGACTTCCGGAGACAAGGGATCTTGCCCTTTGGTTTCCCGGGTGCTGAAACGCCGAAAACCTTTTTCACGCTAAACCGATTCGGGGTTTTCGTATACCGGGATTTCGCGACTTATGAAAATGAGGGGTCTCACCCTTTGGTTTCCTGAGTGCCGAAACGCCAACCGGAAGCCATGTGTCCCTCTGATGGATGACTGCAATCTTTTAGCCATGGTCAACAGTTGTGATCTTTTTGAGATGATCAATGGTTGCGATCAATCCTGGCTTTCTCCTTTAGAGAATTTGGTAGAGTCTTCACTCCCATTTCCCCAGTGTCCAAATCCCTGATGGGCTTATATATTTGACATCTTTCCTACAAATTGGATGGTCCTGATGCTTTCGGGACTTGACGAGTCCTCTTCTTCTGCTATTACGAGGTTTAGACGTCACGCACCTTTTCTGGATTTGACGACTCTCGCAATTTCGACACTTCTCCCCGAAGTGTCTCTACCATTCATTCAACTGCTCTCCCGCATGACCTATCAGAGGTTATCCTTGTGATCTAACAACAGTTGTGCTTCCCCCTAAGCTTTATTTCTCTGAACCTCAAAGGTTCCTTCGACCTAAGTTTAGATGTTTCCTATATACATATGAGTATGTTGGAGTAGTTTGAGAGTTAAGGGAAGTGATAGAATTATGGATAGAATTTATCCACATAAGCTTTTCAGTTCAAAGTAAAACTAGACTGGCGTAATAATGTCATTATGGACAGAAATGAGTCTTACCTTCGTTTAAATTCTAAGCTTAAACGAAATAGAATTATGTCATATATTTTTTTTTTTTATGGTGAATTTGAGGTTCATTACAAACATGTAAATAAAAAGGTATGCTTCCATTAAAATGTTTTAATTGTGGTGGTATTGGTCATTTTTCTTCTAAATTTCCCCATAAGAATAAGGAAATTGATGAAGAAGAAGACACTAAGAAGAAAAATAAAAAAAACAAAAGGGTAGAAGAAACAAAAATAAATTATTCAAGAAAATTTTCTACAACATAGAAGATAGTTCCTCATCAGATGAAGATGAAGACAGTGACAGTGATATATAAAGAGTGATCTTCATGGAAGTGGAAGATTCTAAATAATATTTCGAAAAAGAAGGAGAAGTTGATCTCGAATTAGAATTGATCAATGCCTTATAAGAGATAATGAATGAAAGAAAGAAAATCAAGTCACTCAAGGAAGAACTAAAGAGGAAAGAAGGTTCTCAGAATTATAATTCAGAAGAGGTCAAGAAAATGATAAAAAATTTAAAAATCCAGGTAGAAGAAGACAAAAGAATTAAATAGGCACTGAGAAATTAGTTGGAAGAGAAGGACAAGTTCATTGAAGGATTGGAAGTAGAAATAGTCACTCTAATAAAATATCTTCGGAAGAAGGACATGCAACAAAACAATAGTAGAATATTGGATGAGATCATTAACAGTGAAATACCATACTATGAGAAATCCGGACTAGGATACAACTAGTCAGAGAAAGTCTCGACCTCGAAAACAATAGAACAAGAAGTAGAAAAAAAATGTTTTGTAGAAATAGTCATAGGTTCTCCTAAAGGGGAAGAAGGAAAAAAGATACAAGAAGAAGACTACAGAGAGGTTGCAACACCTACAATATTCATAATTCAGAATTAGAAACAACGAGATATGGAAATACCTCAAGAAGAAGAAGGATTCATAAGAGGATCACCATTTATAAGATGTTTCACCGCCAGGTATCAAACTCTTTTTCTTGTTTTATGTTATTCATGCAATAATTTTAGGAACAAAGATATGAATTGTACAACCAATATTAAGAGAAGAAACAACTATGAAGGCTACAAAATAATTTTTTATCCAAGAAGACCTCATGAAGCACAAAGAAAAAAATGCAACAGATTTGAATCCTTGAGTAATGAAGTAGAATGCCACAAATGCAACAATTTTGGTCACATGGCCAAAGATTGCAGACTCACTAATCCTCCAAAGGAAGCAAAGAATAATATCAATAATGATAAGAAGGAACCACAAAGGATATGTGCACGGAAGTAGGATCAATTAAACATTGAAGAATGCATGCTTTCTCTACAATCCCAACACAAGAAACACAAATCGTATGTTGACATTGGTTTCTCAAAGCACATGACAGGTGATAAGGACATATTTATAACTATGAAAAGGGAAAGAGATGGATCAATATCATTTGGAAATGACAACTCAGCCAAAATTATAGTAAAGGGAACAACCATGCCTGGGAGCAAGGATTCCAAGGAAGAAAATGTACTACTCATCAAAGACATGAAGCCCAATCTACTAAGTGTAAGTCAAATGTGTGATCAAGGACACAAAATTGTGTTTGACTCAGAGAAATGAAAGATAAGAAAAGAAGGATCAGGAAAATTGGTGGCTACAACTAAAAGAAATCCAAGCAACATATATGTACTAAATGAAATTGGAAAGGAAAGATGTTTTCTAGGAAAGGATGATGAAAGTTAGCTCTAGAAAAAAAGAATGGGTCACATAAATTTTGATAATCTTTTCAAAATCAACAAAAGGGAAGCACTAAGAGAAATTTCCAATATCTCGAAGCCAAAAAATACTCTATGCCAGCATTGTCTACAAGAAAAACAAATTAGGACCAAATTCAAATCAAAGGAATACTCCACAACAAAACCACAATAGATTATACATACAAATATGTGTGGACTAAAAAGAAAAAATGGATTGAATGGAGAATTGTACTTTATTCTACAAGTTGATGACTACACAAGGATGTCTGTAGTTTTTTTTCTCAACAAGAAGTGAGAGGAATTTGAACACTTCGATATAAACAAGGGAATGGTTGAAACTTAGACACAATAAAAAATCAAGTGTTGGAGATCAGACAATGGAGGATAGTTTACATAAAAGGAATTCATAGATTTCTATAGTGAACATGGGATAAAAAGATATTTCTCAGCAACCAAGACACCTCATAAAAATGGAGCTATCGAAAGGAAGAGAAAAATAGTGTAGGAAATGGACAGAACCATGTTGAAAGACTCCAAGTTGAAAGGCATCTTTTGGGTACAAATAGTACATACATCAATTATGTTATCACATAAATTTTTCAAGGGTCGTGAGTGTGTGCTGATAATACCTTAGTTTGTGTCCTTTCTCGTCTTCTCTCTATCGCAAGCTAGGTCATAATTTTTTCCCTTCGACTGGTAAAGTCGATTTTCCCTCTTTGTTTAATGACCCATTTCCCCTTGGTGTATCATCTGGATAAGTCTCAGCCCAGAGTTCTATGTTCTTCTCTAATAATGAACAATCGTCACCCCTTTCATTTCAACTACTAGTCATTATGTTTTCCCGAGTCCACTCCAAGTCATCCAAGTCTTTGTTTTACACAGGCAACAGCCATGGGCACAAAGTGCAACGCTCAAAGTGGTCCATTGTGGACTCGAATCAAATGAGCGGGAAAGTTCAGTCTTCAACGACGAATATTCCTTCTTAAGTTCAGATTAGCGGCCCTCAGGCATTCAAAATTATGAATTTGCATGAGGCTTAACACCAAGCGAACTCCATAATCAAAAAACAAGTGCCACGTGTCCTTTCCCAACAAACTGTCACGATTTATTTCAGATTTTGGATTTCAAGATCTTCAAGAATTCTCCTCTCTATTTTCTCTAAAGTTAAAAGTTTTGAAAGCCGGAGCCATTAAGGTCGTCGATCCCATTTAGTGAGAGCCATTGAACTTTGTAGTCGGATCAATAGGCTTCCAAAGTCCTGAAAGTAGGAGCCATTTCGGATCATCGATCTAAAGGCCACATGGTAGCAGATAAACAAATTCACAAATTCACAATTCATAGAATTTGCAATAGGCAGAGTGCCAAATTTGTGAAGTGTGAAGTTGCAAAGCACTCAAGAGTTGGGCCTCGATTCATGGCCCCAGGTCGTGTGGGAGGCGAACCTAGGAACATAAGTCAGTGCCAGTTTCATAGAGTTGGCCAACACAAGGTTCCTAAGAAGAAATCACAGTGATCGATCGTAAAGCAGGTCTGATCGTTGATCTCGGTAGGGTGGTTTCAATGATTCGGGTATCGGGAGACCTGGAGGCAAGTGTTGTGAATACCTCTGAAGCATGAATTCGTAAAACACCATTTGACATGAAGCGTCGGGTCACGGCCCGAGGTCACATTGAAGTAAGGCCAAAGACACAAGGCACTTATCCGCTTCTCTGCATCCAAGGGTCTTAAACGACAAATTTGACATCATTTCCACACAAGATCTAATACATCCCAGAGTTGGTGGATGGATAAAACTTCAATGGTAGCACTAAAATAGAAGGATTGTCCCATTCATAGATCTCGATCAGACCAATGGACCTGGATTCATATGATCATTCAACATTGTATTTAATCATAACAGGCGGCGACCCTCTAGGTATCTGGCATGTTCTCGATCCTAAGGAGATGTCAATTAATGGACATAGGTAGATAGTTGAAACATCAGATCACTCCATAAATAAAAGTCATGGAAGCCTCAATAGAAATATCAAAACTGTCAGCCTGAGGAAGATTCACACGCAGTCCAACAGAGGATGTACACAGGTGGAAATATTTAGACAATACTGTTGGATCAACTCACACTTACAACAATTGTAAATGGGTTTGATTACAAATAGATCAATGTGAGAATTTGTTAAGGTCGTCAACTGGTTTAGCATAAATCCCTATTTTGTCATGTTTTGATGCTAGAGTTGTTCTCTGGTTATGTATCAAATTTGAGACTTTTGCATTAATTGAAGTCAACTTCTTTCATTTCTCTGTAAAAATTGTGCTAAAACACTCGATCATGGAAGATCCAGTTGAGGGTCATAGTTTTATTGTAATGTAGGTTTGATTATATTATTGATGTGACTGGTTTAGTCAACTTCTTTGTTTTCTTATTCCCTCTTATGTTGAAAGGCTCGGGCATGGAGGATCCAATCAAGTTGTCATAGTTGCATTGTGATGTAGGTTTGATCATTATCCTGCTGTCTGTGACTCTATTCTTGTGACATATTTCAATGTTTGATGCTTGATTTCAAGAGTTCTCTTGAGCCTGAGTTTTTCTTCACCAAGTTGCTTGAAAGCCTGATGCCCATGAAAGACTTGTCCACTTTCTCACTAATTATTCCTTCTTCTCTCCCTTAAACTCAATTCAATGACTGAATTTAATGAGGTCGTCACTTCCCTGTGCATTTCCTGCCCAATTTCTGTGTTAGAATCATTCCTGTATTGAATTTTGTACATTTGACGTCCACTCATAAAACCAACATCCACCAAACATTTTGATGGGTACTGGTATTATCATCTCGCAATATGAGGGTGACTCTCAATGCTAACATTCATGGTGTTGTTTCCAGGGAATGAATTGAAGAAATTTACCTAAGATAGAACGATAGAGAAATTCATATTCTAAAGGTGCATCAGAAATCAGTAAATTGAAGATTGCAACTTGCACATGGCGACTCGATTGTTTCAGTTGTAGCCCCCAAAAGAAGACACATGAGGTCTACTCCACAGCTGCCTCTGGGTACAAATGAAGAAGACCCATAAAATATTATCAGAAAAGGAAAGACCCCTCGAGAAGATATTTCAGTTGTTGTATGAGGGGATTCTGGTAATTTACATCATTCTTATTTAAAAACTTGAGTAGTTGCATCTAGTTCTCTTATTATACCATCTGCTGGAGTTTCCAAAAGTTTAAATTTTGGGAGTTTCTCTATCGAATTCTCTCCTTATAAACCTCATTTAGAATAAATTTTTAACACCCTTGTCTCTCCTAAGATTGTAAAGTGGTTCAGACCCAGAATCTCTAAAGGTTGTCCCACTTTAGGTTTTCCTACTCCTCCTCCTGTCATAGTCGCTACATCTAAAGAGGGGGACACTTATTTTCCCTTGAACCCCACATTTTTGTCCTCCAATACTCAACTATTTCCCTTCTCCCATAGAAACACAGTTCCGGCCTCTCTTGTCTGAACTCCATCTCCCCCTAGTTCTCCTACAGTCCAAATCCTAATGGCAGGTGCTAATCCTCCCAGAAACAGAATGGATTCCATAGTGGCTGCTAGGTATTCCCCTCTTGTTTTTCCTCAACCTATGAATCCCCTCCCAGATAGAGATTACCTCAAGTACATTCCCAAGTTTACAGGAGAGGAAGACATAACTACTGAAGATCACCTTTCATCCTTTATTAGTTATGCAGATAATCTAAATATTGAAAATGAAGGTGTTTGGTTGAGGGTTTTTGTAGATATCCTGGATGGAGAGGCTAGAAAATGGTTTAGGGGTACGAATCCTCGATATATTTGTGGGATTGAAGCTCAAGATGATGCATTCTTAAGACATTGGGGGGGTAAAAAAGACTTTCTTTACCACATCACAGAGTTCAGATCTCATAAGATAGAAGAAGGGGAATCTGTCTCAGACTTCTCCAAGATATTTAATAATATGTATAATAATATCCCCACTGAGAGTAAGCCTACTGAAACCTCTACCAAGATCACTTAATCTAGTGCCTTTGAACTTGATTTGTTCCTCCTGTTAAGATAAACTCCTTGGATCATATGCAAGACGCAACCCTTGAAGTAAAATCCAATATATTGGTGATTGATAAACTTAGGAGTAAGGATGATAGAGATAGAAGAAAAGGCAGGTTCAAAGCTTTAACCTCTGGTCCCTCTTATTCCTAGCCTCAAGTGGATGAGTTAACAAAGATGGTAAAATAACTTTTTGCAGAAATGGAGAGATTTAAATTTGAAGGGAAACATGGCTATTAGAATGCCCAAAGTACTAATAACAGCGGAAATTTTAGAAGACCAAATAATTCCCATCAGATCATCTAGAGAGATCAAATAAATAGGGATAGATATGATCATAAAATCCAAGCCCCTCTCCAAAACAACTTGGTTATTGATGCATAAGGAGAGGAAGAAGAAGTTGATCCTAAAATCCATTGCATTGGAAACACCTCTTCATCCCCTCATTTAACTCATTCTGTATATGAAGAGTCCCTTATGGATAGCCAACTAAATGAGATGAGCAGAGGAGAAAAGACCAGTGACAACCCAAATAGATATAACCTCGGGTTCAAGAAGAAAGAGGGAAAACCTGACAATCTTGAGAAACTGACTAGGATAAAGAATCTTGTTAAGAAGGTGGCAGCTAACATCAAATAAAGGCAGACACAAAACCCCTAACTAGTAATCAAGAAGCCTATCCTAGAAGTAAAGGGGATTCTGAATCATCCCCCTTCTTTTAGCTTCGAGAATGAAATTCAAAATATTAAAATTCATGTACCTTTCTTGGAGATAGTTAAGCATGAGGATTTCAAAAGGTACCTCTCCAAAATTCTACAGTCCGAGCCTTCATATTATCCCATGGATTCAATCAATCTCCAAGATGAAAATCCTATTGTCATACTGGGACCTTTGGTGGAAGATAGAGATGACTCCTCCCCTCATTTCTATACTTCATTGAACATCCATGATACGGTGTTGCAGAACTTCTTGATGGATTTAGGGGCCTCTCACAATCTTATGCCTAATATTTTCATGGAGGAACTTGAGTTGGAGGTCACAAAGACTTATCATGACCTGTACTCATTTGATTCCAAGAAGGTGAAGTGCCTTAGAGTCATTAAAGACTTCGGTTGTTTCCTTGTTTTAGTTTCCAATGAAGAGCATGGTCATGGATATCATGGTGGCTGATGTTCCCCCTAAGTTTGGGGTGCTTCTTTCTAGATCTTGGATACAAATACTAGGGGGAACGTTACAGATGGATCTTTCATACGCCATTATTCTTGTGTTTGGAGGTGAGAAAATAAGTCTTTACAAGGAAGCACAACTTGCTTACATCATCAGTGATGAAGAAAATCTGACCACTCACCCCATTTTTGCAGTAGATATTGATCTGGGAACCAGTATGCTGCAACTCCATGATGGTCCTCAAGCACCCATTGAAATCAGAAATCATCTCATTACGGCTCATGAAGAGCCTCTTCCAAACCTCTATTTGGAAAATGTTTTTTGATGGAGCCTCTTCTAGAGAAAGTGTTGGAGTTGGGGTGGTTTTCATTTCCCCTACCTAAGAGACCATATCTCTGTCTTATAAGCTTGAATTTGAAACAAAAAACAATGCGACATAATATGAAGCTCTTGTTTTGGGTTTGAGGGATAAAAAGGACATGGAGATTAAAGAGATAACCGTATTTGGAGATGCTGAGATGATTGTTCATCAAGTCAAAAATCGGTATCAGGCTAAACACCCCAGGTTAGGAGTCTACAAAAACGAAGTCTGGGATCTGGTCGACAGTTTATTATCAAATTTTATCATCTCATTTGTTCAAAGGGAGGAGAACTCTATGGAATATTCATTGGTTGTCTTAGAAAGTAGTTTCAAGGTCCCTTTTCCCCCAAAGCTCAAATATGAGGTTGAAGTAAAGTATCGACCCTCTATTCTTGACAACGTCAAGCATTGGAAGTTCTTTGAGGATGATCTTGAGATTAAAAAGTTTCTTGAGATTGTGGATGGATTCTCTGATTTTCATATAGATCAGGATCAAGATACTGAAGAAATCCCTCATTCTCATGCTTTCGTGAATAAAGTTGTAGACCATCATATTGTTCAGTTTCCTAGTAACCATATTCCAAGGGGACTTGTCCCTTTGGAAAGATTGTTTGACATAAACGATGTTCTTGTGAAGGTTAAATATTCAACTGAAGAAGATGATGTAACTGAATGCAATCTGGGAACAAAGAAGGACCCTAAGTATGTCAAGTTGTCTAGCAGTCTGTCAAAGGAGCAAAGAGTCCAGTATGTCAAGATTTTGAGGGAGTTTGCTGATGTTTTTTCTTGGAAATATGAATATTTAAGGACATATGAAACCAACATCATTGAGCATAAGATCCCTTTGAAAGAACATGTCAAACCTTTTAGGCAGAAACTCAAGTAGATAAACCCCATACTGCTACCTATTATGGAAAGGGAAGTGAAGAAGCTATTGGATGCCTAGATCATTATCCCCTTGATATTTTCAGAATGGGTGGCTAATTTGGTGCCTGTGAGGAAGAAGAATGGAGAAATCATGTTATGTGTTGATTTTAGAAATTTAAACAGGAGCTCCAAAAAGGATAACTACCCCTTGTCGAAGATGCAATACATTTTGTAGAGAGTGACTGGTTCATCTAGAATTTCCATGATTGATGGCTTCTCTAGATACAATCAGATCTCTATCCTTCCTGAAGATAGAGTGAAAACAACTTTCACTACTCCTTGGGGCACATTCATGTATGCTAAAATTCCCTTTGGATTGATGAATGTAGGAGCAACCTTCCAACGAGCCATGGAAATTTCCTTCACTAGGGGAAAAGACAAGTTTTTAGTCATCTATCTGGATGACATTACATTATTCTAGAAGTCTGATAAAGATCACTATCATCATTTGAAGAAAATTTTCCTGAGGTGCAGGAGGTTTGGTCTCTCCCTCTATCCCAACAAATCCTTATTTTCTATGAAAGAGGAATTTTTTTTAGGGCATATTGTGTCAGCTGAAGGGGTGAGAATTTATCCAAGCAGAGTAGAGGTCATCCAGGCCTTATCTCTTCCCATATCTAAGAAGGATATTCAATCCTTCTTGGGAAAAATTAACTTTCTGAGGAGGTTCATTTCAAATTTTGTTGAGTTGGTTAAACATATTACAACCATGCTTATAAAGGAGAACGAAATGAAATATATTATTGAGTCCAGAAAATATTTCAACCAAATCAAGAGGGATTTAACTGAAGCACCCATGCTCATCAGCCCCGAATTTTCTAAAGAATTTATGATTTTTTCTTTTGCCTCATCTGATACATTGGTTTTTGTTTTGCTACAGAAAAATACAGAAGGACTGGAGTAGCCTATTTTCTTTTTCATCAGAGAATTGAGGGATGCCGAGATGAGATACAATATCATGGATAAACATGCATATTCTTTGGTAAAATCCCTCAAGGCTTTGAGGATCTATGTTCTCCATTCAAATATTATAGCATATGTCCACTCAACTTCAGTGAAGGAGATCTTGATCCAGCTTGATATAGATGGGAGGAGAAGCAAATGGATTGCCAAAATATTGTATTTTGACCTAGAAATAAGGCCCACTAAATTGGTAAAAGGTCAAGGTTTAGCTAGGTTGTTGGTTAAATCAAAATGCAAGGATTTAGGGGTGAATTTTGTGAACATGAATTTAGAAAATCAGCAAACTGAGATTGTTGATAAAGATCCTCATGTTAGCCTCAACCTAGAAGAATGCACATGGTATACAAACATCATATATTTCCTACAAAAGTTGAGGCCTCCTGATGGTTTGGACATAAACAAGGTGAGATCTTTGAAACTCAAAGAAATCAAATATTGTCTCGTCAATCAGGTTTTGTATGGAAAGACCCTTTGGGAGTTCTGTTAAGATGTCTAGACCCACAAGAAGCCCAAAGAACTATGATTGAATTTCATGGAAGCTCATGTGGGGGACATCATTCTTGGTGGACCACGAATTACAAGATCCTCAGAGCTGGGTATTTATGGCCCAACCTTTTTTCTGAGGTTTGTGCAAAGGCTAGAGCTTGTGTGTGTCAAAAGTTTGTGTTAAGGTCCTAACCCGCACATGGGTAGATTAATGTATTCGGATGTAATAAAGGTCAATATTAATAATACCTTTCAATAAAAGAGAATTAGGCGGATGTAAGAAGACCTAATAGAAGCTTTCGCT
>SNQJ01S0178930.1:0-19636 GCA_010110895.2 Picea sitchensis | reverse complement strand
GTTTGGGTAAGTTGGTGCATCAACTTCCCGGGGTCGTAACTTTTGCATACGATCTCCGTTTTAGGCGTATGATAGCTCGTTGGAAAGATCTATCCGAGAAATACAACTTTTGGCCGGAGCAACATCAATGTATGATCCATGTTGCTCCCCCGTTTTCCCAAAAAAACATCGTTTAGGGCCTCAAAATGGCCCCGGAAGTTAAAAACTGCTAAAAATAGTAAATTACCAAAATTGCCAGAAACATGTTTTGGGCCAGTTGGAGAAGGTGGGTGGCCACCGATATCCACCTGGATCATATTCCCTAACAAAAATGTGTTAAGGAAGGAACATTAACCAGAAGATGAACTTGAGAACCCAACTCAAGAATACAAAGATGCAAAAAGGAGAAATCGCTCATGACTATTTATCTAGGGTTTCTCAATTCAAATAACAGATAGAAGAAATTGGATACAAACTATATGAATATGAACTCATAATGACAGCTCATAATGGTCTCACAAGACCTTGGGATGCATTCATCCAAACTATTTGTGCCAGAAAGGAGAAACTACAATTTGACAGTCTTTGGGAAGAATGTGTTCAAGAAAAAGAAAGAGTAGCTAACCAAGAAGTAGTACTACTAAGGGATGAAGATCAAATCATTGATGCTCATGCTAAAGGAGGAAAGAGAATGTCTCACTTCAAGAAATATACCCACCTATATAAGGAATATCACCCTCCAAGGAGATTCCAGAAGTTTCAGAAAGGTCAAATAAGAGAAAAGGATTTCTCCTCTTATCAATGTTACCATTGTGACAAGATGGGACAAATTGCTAAGAATTGTCCAGCTAGAAGAGAAGAATACAATAAGAGAAATAACAAAAGACATCATGCCCATGCAGTTGATTATGATGAGCCACCCACAAACATGATTAAAGAAAATATTGAAGACTATGTCTTATTCTCTGCCCTCTCAGGATCAATGTCACATGGAGAGGATACTTGGCTCATAGATAGTGGTGCTTCTAAGCACATGATATGTTAGAGAGACATTCTATCTAGCCTTACAGAAAATAAATTTCCTCATAAATTTACACTTGGAGATGATTACCAGTACCATATCAAAGGAGTGGGAGAGTCCAGCTACAAACTTAATTCAAGGACACTAATGAATATGAAGGATGTACTGTATGTTCCAGGTTTGAAAAAGAATTTTCTTTCTATCTCATCTTTAGATAATAAATATTTCAGGGTTGCATTCATAGATATTGAATTCCTTATATGGCCTAAAGGAAAAACCATAGAATATGCAATTGTTATTTGAACAAAATAAGGTGGCTTGTATAAGTTAAAAGGTCACTCGAATGTAGCCTTGAATCACTCCACTGAGAGTCCATGTGAACTTTGGCATAGAAGACTATCTCACATAAACTACAAATCCTTACCATATGTTAGCAAGGTAGTTACATGTCTACCGGAATTATAGGTTTACCATGAAGGCATGTGAAAGGGATGTTCACAAGGAAATAACATAAAGAATCATTTCCTAAAGAGAGATAGTAAAGAAGAAGGAGTCTTGGAGATCATCCACTCAGATGTATGTGACCCAATTCCATCAACCTCTCTTAGTGGGTATGCATACTATGTGTCATTTATTGATGACTATTTTTGCAAGACTTGGGTTTACTTCTTGAAATCAAAAGACGAAGTGTTTCGAAAATTCAAGGGATTCAAAGCCTTGATAGAGAATCTCTCTAAAAGAAAAATCAAGATACTCAGGTCAGATAATGGAGGAGAATACACCTAAAAAGAGTTTGTANTAGAGATACTAGGATTAAGAGGGAGCTCACCACTCCCTACAATCCTCAACAAAATCGTTTAGCAGAAAGAAAGAACATAACTATAATGGAAGGAATGAAGACTATGATCCATGATCAAGATCTTCCAATGCACTTATGGGAAAAATCTTGAAGAACAACATTGTATGTACAAAATATGTTATCCCATAGTGCACTTGGGTTCAAAAACCCCAAAGAAATTTTCTTCAGAAAGAAGCAAGAAGTAAGCCATCTCAAGATATTTGGTTGTCCAATGTTTGTACACATTTTGAAAGAGAAGAGAACTAAGTTGGACCCTTCAGGAAAGAAGGGAATGTTTTTTGGATATTGTGAGGTCTCAAAGGCCTTCAAAATTTACATATCGGGTTACCATCACATTGAGATCAACAGAGATGTAACATTTGATGAAGATGAAACACTCAATAAATCAATAATATTCCATCTTGAAGAAGTATATGAAGAAGAGCCTATAGCTCCCAGAGTTGCATAACCTCTAAGGGAAGTTACAAATACCCCTGATGATGAGATTCAAGAAGATCATGATATGACAAAATCTCAAGAACCTCCCTAGATGACGATCTCTCATAAGACAAAGCCATATTGGGCAAGGGAACTTATTCAAGGTGGAGAGAAGTATGATGCCCCAAAAGGAACCATGATACAATTCAATAAACCTAAGTCATTCTCCAGTTATATGGATTCGATGTGTGATCCCATAGAAAAGGAGCCTACTTGATTTGAAGAAGCCATTAAGAAGAAAGAATGGGAAGATTCCATGACAAAATAATACCAATAAATTATAAACAATGATGTATGGGAAATAATTCCTAGACCGAAGAGAAAATATGTGGTATATTCCAAATGGTTGTACAAGATAAAACATGTTGATGATGGAAGTGTTGAAAAACATAAAGAAAGGTTTGTATCTCGTGGCTTTTGTCAAAAGGAAGGCATTGATTATGAAGATATGTTTTCTCTTGTATCCATATACACTTCTATCAGAACCATCATAGCTCTTGCAACCAACATGAAGTGGAAGTTACACCAGATGGATGTGAAAACAACCTTCTTAAATGGTGTTATTGAAGAAGAAGTGTATATAGAACAACCTCAAGGGTTTGAAGTTGAAGACAAAAAGACTCATGTTTTTAGGTTGAAGAAGGCTTTGTATGGATTGAAGCAAGTTCCTTGATCTTGGTATGGAAGGATTGACAGTTTCCTGATGAGATTTGGATTTACCAAGAGTAAGGTTGATTCTAACCTTTACTTCAAGGTTATGAATGATGAGCCAGTTATATTATTGTTGTATGTGGATGACTTATTCTTAATTGGAAAAGAAAATCTCATGACTAATTGTAAGAAGAATCTCTCTACAAAGTTTGATATGAAATACCTAGGCCTAATGCACTATTTCTTAGGTATTGAGGTTTGGCAAAGCCCAGAGAAGATATTCCTTAACCAAGGGATGTATGCATCTGAAATACTAAAAAGGTTCGATATGTTGGATTGTAAATCCATCAGCACACCCATGGAGACAAAGTTGAAGCACCTGGTTGATACTTCATCAGAATTGGTTGATGCTACACTGTACAGACAGATCATTGGATCGTTGATGTATCTAACGAATACCAGGATAGATATATGTTTTTTGTGAACACCTTGAGTCAGTATCTGGTAGAGCCTAGACGTGTTCACCTTATTGCTACAAAACATGTGTTGAGATACCTTAAAGGTGCATTGGACTTTGGTCTCTATTATAATGGAGATCATGAATTCAGACTGATTGGTTATACCGATTCAGATTGGGATTGAAGTGTTTCTGACAAAAAGAGCATTTTAGGATGTTGTTTGAGTTTGGGGTCAGCCATGAATTCATGCTAGAGTAGGAAGAAATCCAATATTGCTCTCATCACGAAAGAAGCGAAATGCATTTCTGCATGTTCCGCCAGTTGTGAAGCCATATGGCTTCAAAAAATTTTGATAGGTCCATTTGATATGGAGATGGAAGCAACCATGATTCTATGTGATAACCATAGTTTCATAAAGATGACATAGAAACTTGTGTTCCATGACAAGTTGAAGCACATAGAAATTCGGTATCACTACATTTGTGGTATGGTGCAGAGGGGGGTTATAAAGATCCAATATGTTGGCAGATATGAGTAGGTTGCAATTGTGTTGACCAAGCCTTTATCTCATGTAAAGTTTGAGCACTTTCAAGACAATCTTGGTATAGTCTGAAAGGATCTCCCTCGAAAAGGGGAGTGATGTTTATGATACTATGGTATCCTGACCAACACCTGGTAGCTCAGTGAGTATTTTATATCATAGGGGACCGATCATCGATGGAAAGATCCTAAAGGTTTGGTAAGGACGGTCTGTCAGATTACCTATGCATGTATATGCTATTTGTGTTCAATAGTGGTAGCTCCATTAGTATTTTTATAATCCCAGGGAATATTATGATTCCTGGGAAGATCTTGAAGGTACGGTAAGGACAGTTTGTCAGAGTACCACATGGTATCTCTGTTAGGATTTTATATCCTAGGGAATATTATGATTCTTGGGAATATACCTAGGGACTTTCAGAGTACAAAACAATGTTGTTGATACACCTGTCTCATTCTTTTTCCCCGTGATGATGATGTTGTTTCTCCATCCTTGTGTGATTTGTTTTCTCCAGCCTTGTGCTGTGATGTTGTTTCTCTAGCCTTGTGTTGTGATGATGTTTCTCTAGCCTCGTGTTGTTGATGATGATGACGTTGATGTTGTTGTTATAGATTTTATTCTAACTGATGTTGATGTTTCAGGTTCCATCTTCATGCTATGAACGATGATGATGATTTTGTTCTAGCTCCATACAGTGAACGATGATGATGATGCCATTCCAACTCCATGCTATGAATGATGATGATGATTATGATGATACTCCAGCTCCATTCTATGAATTCTGATGTTATTTATGATGAGACAAACTTTCGATGATTTATAGATATCCCAGTCATTGTTCGAGATGTTTTTGATGTTGCTTCCCTCTCTCTCTCCTGATGATGTTGTAGAATGCCCTTCTTATTAAGGGAGATTGTTGAAATATTGTAACTAGAAAGAATATTCTACTTATTATTGAGTTATTATCTTATATATCAATCCCCTTTTGTGGATTGATCATGTTAGTCTTTCTATAATACCAAATCCCCTTTTGTGGATTGATCATGTCAGTCTTTGTATAATACCAAATCCCCTTTTGTGGATTGATCATGTCAATCTTTGTATAATACCAAATCCCCTTTTGTGCATTAGTCAAACCCTAATTATATGTTTCTAATTAAGAGGTCGCCCCGTGGGCCTAATTAAAGTGGTTTTAGCCACTAAGTGAAGAAGTCGACCCTGCTTAATGAAGAGACACCACCCTAGCACCTGTGAGCCAGTATAAATAAGAGTGGAAGGCACCTTATTAGTGTACTCACTCAAGTTACTCATCTAGTGTGCAAGTTTGAAGGAAGTTGCAGTTGCTAGTTGTCAGAAGAAGGAAGAGAGAGGCACATTGCTCAGTGCTCGATATTCTCTTGTGTTTGGTTTATTATCTTGGACTTGTATTGGAAATCTATATTAAGGAAGTTTTTGCTAGGTTTTCTCCCCCATGAGGTTTTCCCAGGATAAATGATGTGTACCTTGTGATTGTGTACCTTTCAATGATCCTGCTTATGATATTATTGTCTAGTAAATTGAAAAGAACTTAGTAGCATCTCTAGATTCAACAATGGTTAGGACCATGCACATACATTTAAAAAAAAAATACATGAAATAAATTATGCACATTCATGTAAGTAGACAGTGCAAGCATATATGGAAATGGTCCTATTATGTCCAAATTATGTCCAATATTTCAAATGGACAACAATATCTAACTGCTAGTGTAACAATCCATTTTTAATCCCTTGGGTTATCTGTAATTATTTTTTCTTAGTAAAGGTTTATCTCAAGATGGAGATAATATTTCCATGCTATGTCTTGTATAAAATGTAAATGTGTAATATAAAATCCAAACAATTGAATGAAGGGTGAAGCTCAAGTACTATCCATAATAGCAATAGAGGGAATAGTGTGGGGGCATAGAGGGTGTTAGAAAAATACGATCGTGGAGCAATAAAATAAAACAAATGCAGAAATAAAACATGAAAGATACACAATAAAATAAAGACACTTATATACGTGGTTCACCCAGTGTGGGCTATGTCCACCAGAGAAATTTCTAGGTCCTTCCTTTATTATTATCCAGCAAATGAAGGGATACAACCTACAACACAATGTAACTTCATCTTCTTTCTCTCACAGTCTCCTCACTCAGAATACAATATTCACAATAATACATAGCCGCAATACATTTCCCTCATAAAAAAGAGGGTTTCCTTCTAGGGAAAAAAAACCCTAACATAAGTTCTATCGTCATATCTACGACCTTATAATGAATGGTCCATATTTACTATGAAATTACAATATACATTTACAAGGCAATTTTTCCTTCGGTGCCCCGCTTGCCCCTGGACCTTGCAAAGGGGGTAACACCACTCTACAGTCCCCCGCGTGGAGGAGTGTACATTCTTATGGGGTGTAAATTCTTCATGGGTTATAAACAAGGTTGAAAACAAAGACCTCTGAATCAGGAAGATAATCAAGCTCCACAACCAAAAAACTCCCACTTGGAGACTGATCTCAACAACTCCATTGTTGTTGTATATATTGGACTATGATCCTTCTTGGACTTGGAAAATTTCTCATCTTCATCTTCATGCTTGAAGACCAACTAAAACTGAGCAGGAACTCAGTTTCTCCCTGGTTACTCCTGTTGTTAACATGTCTACAGGATTTTGGCTAGTGTGTACCTCTTCCAACTTCAAATGTCCATATTCCAAGACAGATCATATGAAATGGTACCTTATTTTTATATTCTTAGTATTTGAATGGAAGGTTGAGTTCTTTGCAAGATGAATGGCACTCTCACTATCACAGTACAACTTTCTATTCTCCTGCTTCTTTCCCAATTCCTCCATAAACCTTTGTAACCAAATCATTTCTTTACTAGCCTCTTTAGCAACAACATAATCTACTTCTATTGTTGAAAGTGAAACAACCTTTTGTAGTTTCAAAATCCAACTTACTATTGTTCCACCTACAGTAAAAACATACCATGTGGTGCTCCTGTTGCTATCTTGATCACTTGCCATATCTGAATCAACATATCCCTGTAGAACAATGTTTAAACCTTCAAAACATAATTCATGAGTAGCAATACCTCTCAAATACCTGACAATCCACTTTAGTGCCTCCCAATGTTATTTACCTAGATTGTTCATATACCTTCTCACAACTCCCACTACATGTGCGATATCTGGTCTTTTGAAAACCATCGCATACATCAAGCTGCCAATTGTTGATGAATAAGGGACCCTGGACATGTATTCTATGTCCTCCTGTGTCTTGGGACACATTTCCTTAATTAATTTGAAATGGTTGGCCAAAGGTGTACTAACTAGTTTTTCATTCTCCATTCTAAACCTCTCCAACACCTTCTCTATGTATTCACCCTAAGACAATGTCAATTTGTGATTTTGCATGTCTCTTGTTATACTCATACAAAGGATTTTCTTTGCAACACCCAAATCCTTCATCACAAATGAATTTCCTAACTTATTCTTGAGCACATTTATATCCTGCATATTATACCATGCAACAAGCATGTCATCTACACACAATAGCAAGATAATATAGCTTCCATTTTCTAGCTTTTTAAAATAAACACATTGATCAAGATGACATCTACTATAACCTTGTTATGTCACAAACCTACCAAACTTCAAATTCCATTTCCTTGGAGCTAGATTTAGGCCATACAAGTTCTTATTCAAAGTGCATACAAAATTCTCTTCCCCTTTGACCTCATACCCTTGTGGCTTCTGCATATAAATCTCTTCCTCCATATCCCCATCGAGAAAAGTTGTTTTTACATCTAACTGTTCAAGATAAAAATCTTCTACTTCCACAAGACTTAAAATAGTCCTAATTGAATTCAGTTTAAACAAGAGAAAATATCTCATCAAAATCTATACCTTTCTTTTGTGCAAACCTCTTTACAACAAGTCTAACCTTGTACCACTTTTTTCCTCCATCTTCTTCCTGCAACTTGTAAACCCACTTATTATGTAATGCTCTTTTTCCTACAGGAAACCGAACCAAGTCCCAAGTATGGTTATTTACCAAGGAATCCATTTCCTCTTTCATTCCTTACTCCCACTTCTTTTTGGTGTATACCTACATTGCCTCTTCATAACATTCTAGCTCACCAAAATCAGTCAACAATAAATAATACAATGAAGGAGAGTATCATTCATGGGGTCGACTTAACCTAGTAGATATTCTAACAACACTTGCAGGAGTTTGAGGTACCTTCTAGTCCTGTTGTTGTACATTTTGATTTTCTGGTACCTTTGGAATTTCTTTTTCACTGATCTCATCAAGCACTATGTATTATAGTTTTTCTTTTTCCTGTTTCTTTCCTTGCAACTGATCTTTGTAAATGACCTTCTCATTGAATATGACATATCTACTTCTAATGATTTTGTTATTTTCATAATCCCATAAGTGATAACCAAAATCATTAATCTGTATTTAATAAAGGTACACGTCTTGGATTTTCCCTCAAGCTTTGTTCTATTTTCTTTATCAATATGGACAAATGATTCACAACCGAAAGTATTCAAAAAATAATAGTTTACCTTTTTACTTATCCATGCTGCCTCTGGAATTCTACCATCCAAAGATCTTGAAGGTCCTTTGTTTATTAAGTAAACAATGGTATCTACAACATCTACCCAGAACTATAAGGACAAACCAACATGCAATCTCATACTCCTTGCACGCTCCATGATTGTCCTATTCATCCTTTCTCACACACCATTTTCTTGTGGTGTTCCTGGAACTGTATTCTCTCTACGAATCCCATGGTATGAACAGTAATCATCAAACTCCTTGCTGCAATATTCACCTCAATTGTCTGATATGAGACACTTCAACCTATTTCCTGTCTCATTCTCAACTAAATCTTTCCATTTTTTAAAAGTATAAAAAACATCATATTTTTGTCGAATGTAATAAACCTAAGTTTTTCTAGTTGCATCATCAATAAAAGTAACATAATAACGAGAACCACCAAGAGATGATACCTGAGTTGGTCCCCATACACATGTATTCACAATCTCTAACCTTTCACTCTTCTTTTCTTTTCCGACTCTAAGAAATCTGACTCTCTTCAGTTTTCCATAAACACAATGCTCGTAGAAATCCAAATCAATTTGTTTAAGATCTAGCAACAAATTTCTTTTGTAAATTATCTGCATCCCCTTCTCACTCAAGTGTCCAAGCCTATGATTCCACAGTGTTTTATCCACTCCTATAGAATCTAAAGTGATAGAAGAGTCAATATTACCAGTACATAAATACAATGTACCTACCTTCTCTCCCTTTTATATCACTAATGATCCTTTGGTCACCTTCCACACTTTATCTATAAATATGGATATACAACCTTCACTTTCCAACTTCCTTGTTGAAATTATATTTTTCCTTAGATCTGGAACATGTCTTACCTCTTTCAACAACCATTGGTTTCCATTGCTTTGATTTATTTTTACCTTTCCCATTCCAACAATTTTGCATGGTGCACCATCACCCAAATGAACCTGTCCAAAATCACCTTGAACATAATCTAGAAATTTTTTCTTATGGAGTGTGGCATGAAATGAAGCCACTAAATCTACTACCCAAGACTCAGAAATATTATCTACAGAAAGAATCAAAGCATCTTGTAACATGTCACTTGTTACTTTTGCTTCCTGATTTTTCTCCTGTTGTCCATCTCTTTGTTTCTTTGGAGCTCTGCAGTCTTTCTTCAGATGTCCTTTCTTCCCACAATTCCATCACTCTATCTTTCCAAATGTGGATTTTGATTTTCCTTTCCTAGAATTCCCACGGTTCCCTGAGCCCTTTCCTCTATCCTTTTGACTTCCCCCGTTCTCCATGTTTAACGCATTACTTGATGTCACACCTGTTCTTTTCCGTCACATTTCCTCACTAAGGATAACACCAACAACATCATCAAATTTTAGAGTGTTTGAACCAGAGACAAAGTTACTTACAGCCATGACCAAGCCATTCCATCTTTCTAGAAATGAGTACAATATTAGAAGATCCTTGACCTCATCATCAAAGTCCACTTTTACAAAACTTAGTTGATTAGTAACCGTATTAAATTCATTTAAATGATATGCAACAGACCCACCTTCTGACATATTCATATTAAATAATATCTTCATGAGAAATACCTTATTGGATGTCGAGGGTTTTTCATACAGTTTATCCAATGCGTCAATCAACTCCTTCATTTTCTTTTCTTTCAAAATATTGAAAGCCACTGACATTGTCAGGCTCAGCCATATCGTTCCTAGTGCCTTTCTTTCAAGAACCTCCCATTCTTCATCCTTCATGGACGTCAGATTCTTTGTTATTCCACCCAATGGTAGGAATAGATCCTTCTGATATAAATAATCTTTCATATGCATCTTCCATAACTGGTAGTTTTGGTCGTTAAATTGCTCAACCCTAAACTTTCCATCTTCCGCCATTGCTCCCACTCAAACCAGGAACCCTCTTTTCCTGCGAGTTACCTTTCGATCTAATACCATTTGTTAGAAAAACATGATCATGGAGCAATAAAATAAAACACATAAGATACATAAAACAATAGAGACACAGATACACATGGTTCACCCAGTGTGGGCTACATCCACCAGAGAAATTTCTAGGTCCTTCCTTTATTAGTATCCAGCAAATGAAGGGATACAACCTACAACACACCCATTGTAACTTCCTCTTCCTTCTCTCACAGCCTCCTCACTCAGAATACAATATTTGTAATAATACATAGCCGCATCACATTTCCCTCATAAAAAATAGGGTTTCCTTCTAGGGAAAAAACCCTAACATAACTTCTACCGTCAGATCTACGACCTTATGATGAATGGTCCAGATTTACTATCAAATTATAATATACATTTACAAGGAAATTTTTCCTTTGGGGGCTTCCTCCCCAAACCCCCATCGGGGGCCCGCTTTCCCCTAGACCCTGCATAGTGGGTAACCCCCCTCTGCACTCCCCCAAGTGGAGGAGTGTACATTCTTCTGGGGTGTAAAGTCTTCATGGGGTATAAAAAAGGATGAAAACAAAGACCTCTGAATCAGGAAGATAATCAGGCTCCACAACCAATAGAGTGGACTCAATATTGCTAAGGGACTCTTGTGCCTGCACAATAGCCTACCAATTTTTTTTATCTTAGCCTCTCTACAAGACAATAAATTGGTGCCTCCTTTCTTTTTTTCCAACTAGAACCCTCGCACTCTCCCCCTCGTGCAAATAGCTATGCCCAAGTTATCCTCACCCTACCTCACATTACCACTTTAAGTTCCTCCTTAAATCACTTATACCCAATGATCCACACTTCGTTGAGAACCCTCTTCATACACTGATACATAGTTTACTAATGCATGCATCCTTATCCCACCTTTCCATTGACATGCCATTCGTTTTATTGAAAGTACATCATCCACCTCCTTTTCAACTTGGCTGACATGCTATCGCACTTTGGCCAGAATTCACTAACACACATCTTCATCGTCGAAAAATATTGCATAATCAATTTCATTTCACTATAATTTGTCAAATGAATATATTCATTGTGTGCATAACTTTCACCAATTGAACCTGTTCCACTTGCATTGTTGCATCACATTTCGACAACATCCTTCTCTTTCACTTCATTGCACTACATATCAACAAATTTATCCTCTTCGTCCCCAATGCACTGCCTATTGATAATTTTTCCTCTCCTATCCTCGATACGTCAACGGAAGTATGTCAACCCCTCATCATTTCCAACCACATCGAAGATGATTTTCCCCCTCTCACCAACACTGACCGAGTCAGCGTAGTCCACTTTCGTCTTCAGGCCTATCTCGTCTTCAGGCCTTTCATAAATATACTTACAATTATCAATGACTAAAATATCCATGCATATATAAAAAATTGGTCATTTATTTCCTATCTCACATGATCCACTCTAGACTGCATTCATAATCAAGTTTGATAGTGTCTCCAGTAGCTCACATTCATGTACCACATCATCTTTGATTTGCACCTCTTGATTTTATGGCTAACCATGAGCATGAAAGTGTTGTATATCATCATATGGGTTAACTGAAGCATATGTGGGTCTTGCGCTGGCTCTGAAATACATCTCGACAAAAAGTGGTTCTCCTAGCTCCTACATAGTGCCAAGCACACCGAATGTCAGTTTGTTGTTTTGATGGATTTATATTTCTATTCCCCTGACATATTACCTTATTTTCAATGAATTATCTAAGAGCCTACATATTGAAAATGAATTAGGAGCTAACAGAACTGGATTCGGGAGAAGAAATAGAAAGAACGGGGCACATACTTCCATTGAAAACACCTTTGAGCACAAATTTTGGGTATTATTCAAAGTGTATTTCTCACCACCAAAATAGGTCTATTTTATATATTATGCAAGTATGGTCTCAACATAATTAACAAAATCAAAATACGAGGTCTGAAAGTGCCAAATTGATCGTCTAGGATTTCCTACCAAGCAAGCCTTGATAGTCATGTCCATCATTAGAAATGAATCCACTCAAATTACAAAACAACATGTTTAGTTATCTATATATAAGTGTCTCTCTGTGTTCTTCGCATTGCAAAAAAAGACACCTCAATCAGGCATCGTATGAGGAAGTTATGGGATTTTGAACTCAAGATCTCATTTTCTCTTGCCAGTTCGACACTTAGAATTTTTTCCAATTTTTCTTTCCTCAAAAGGAGAAGTTCCCTTTGAATCCTCCAAAGCAATTCAAAAGATTTCCCTTCAATTTCTCTGATACATATCGGACAAGTTAGAAAAAACTCCTCCGATACATATTAGGGGAGTTATTATTAACTTCAAACATGTTAGAGGAGCTATTATTAACTCCTCCGATATAGGTTGGAGTTAGTAGTAACTCCTCCGAACAAGTCCGAAAAGTTAGTACTAACTCCTCCGAAACTAAAAAAAATGGCTCTCATAAATTGACCATAACGTTTGACTCGGGTGTCCGTTTTACGCGTTCTTTATACCATTGGAATGGTAATTCTGAGGTCTAAAAATTTCTAATTGTATTATTTGAGAAAATACTAATGAATTATATAATTATTACAGGTCATAGGAGTTAGTACTAACTCCTTTGAGCAAATCTGAGGAGTTTGTACTAACTCCTCCGAAACATGAAAAACTTCCTTTCGTAAAATGGCCATAACATTTGACTTGGGTGTCATTTTTGAAATTTATTTATACCCTTGGAAAGGTATATTTGAGATGTAAAACTTACTAGTTATAGGATTTGATAGATTCCTAATGTATGGTATACTTATTTTTGGATTAAGATATGACACCTTGTTGACAGCCTCGAATAAAACCATAACTCCACCGCGAGTAGAGGAACCATGAATTGAACTCAGGAAAGTTTATAAATGATACTTCAATTATTTTATGCCCCATTCATATGCATTATAATGATTAGTCTTGATGAATTATTTGTAGTTACTCTCATCTACTGTATGTTGAACAGTGTTAGGTGCCCATTCCAAAAGGGAGACACACTCTTGCAATGCGATCTATAGCCAAAGAAAATAGAACGGTAAAATGATGTCAATGTTCTAGAAATGGAAGGTAGTGAGAGGAACCAAGCTCAAACTACTAAATATGGAGTTTGAACCATACGAAAAAGATGCCCCCATACCCAATGCTTGTATTCATGATGTGTAAGGTACATATGGCCAAAATCCATGACGACCCACCGGTGTTAGGAGACAAATTCGAAATGTAAGAATTTTTCTTGTTACTCATCATCACAAAGAGGATGAGGAAAAATGTTGGAAGATGAAAGGTCACAGAGGGAGATGAAAGGCCAAAGATCTTATTGAACCTCAATAACCACTAGAATAGAACCGAAAGAAGGGGATTTTGGCTCTTCAAGCATTGTACACTTTTGAACTACTTTGGGAATATTTTGTCAACTAAAATTGGAGAATTGTCCTTAGAGTTTTCATGTACTATTGTTGAAACTGTTAATACGGAGAATCCCTCAGGGAAAAATTTTCATAGAGAGAAGGACTTGCATGTGTTATTGTTTTTTTGTGAGCTATTTCAAGCAGAATTCTTGTTTTTCACATGGGTTGTAAGAGAATTCTTGTTTATGGGCTATTCTTATGCAATATATGTCTTCTTGCATATTTGTTACTCTTTATTATATTACATGTCCTGAGTGAATGAGCTACCAATGTTTGTAATATAGTGACTTAGAATATTCTTGTTATGTATTCATGTGCATGTGTTATCTGACTTTATTTCTTCATTTCACCTATTAGGGTGAAGCTATTAGTAGAATTGTTTTCATTCCACTTCTCATTCACTTATGTTAATTCACTCCTAGCTAGGATAGGGTAGAATAGAATTAGATTAGGTATGCATTTATATAGTCTTCATCTACATCTTCCATTTGCACAATCACCCATCACTCACCCTCATCGATGGATCGGGATGCAACCGGTAGAACCAAACATACAATGGTTGCTAGGCAAGAAACTGGATGGGTTCCCTATTCCAAATGGTGAGAGGCCTAATTGGGACTTATTACTAGGGGAAACCCCTTACTGTTGGTGCTAGAATGAGGGTCGAATGAAAAGCCTTCCCATGTGGAGTCATTTCATTTGAATCTTAACCATCCCATGGATCCTCTCCATACCTCTGTATATGATGACCCTTTGAGTCTTTCGAGACCCAACAATGCCATCTCAATCAAGACAATCAATCTCTTGTCAAATCCCAAATTTGAAGGTGAAGGTCATGTCTATGAATTTATGCATCTCAAACGATTTGACATCACTCAAAGAAATATTAAGATTGTTCAAGACAATGAAACATGTATATTACTCATCTATTGGGGAAAGATTTACAGTTCGACCAAGATTGAGATTGGATTAAATAAGTCATGTATGTTTTTCGTTGCCTTACTCAGGATGGTGTCTATTGAGAAGAACTCACTCAATCATTTGTGGATCTATGATAGAGGGTATGCCTGAGACTTCATGGTACACTTATCATTTTTCCTAGTCTTAAAGTCGGTATTCAATCATGGGGGGAAGTAATACAATATTTTGCATCTAGTATATGCCTCAAGGAACAAAGTATCAAGTTTTAGTCTTCCTCTGATCTATCTCAAGTGGAATCTGATATCAAGGATATTTCTCAATAAAATGGATCTCAAGCACACCTCTTTAGGGAAGAATTGTTAATCGTGACAATTATAGTCATTTTTTGTCCAAAAAGAGAGATTTCATCAGACAAACCAACACTTGAGCTCAATTCTACTTTGTCTCCTAGCAATTGGAACATGTAATACTCATGGTTTGATCTTGAACATCCAGATAGATTTTGATCTCCATTTCAATATTTCTATGGTGGAGATTTTCAGAAAGGTTTTCCAGACTTTGATTATGGAAAAATATGGCCGCTTGAAAAGAAAGAAATAATTTGAGGAAGACACTTGTCTTCATAATATAGGAATTGATTATGAAACATTGGACATGTGGTTAACTAATACTATCACTCTATAACAATAGTTCTATATATTGAATAAGTAGAGACAAAGTGAATATCTCGCAAGGCCAAAGAAGATAAATTTGTAGACAGTGACTTGGAGTTATGGAAAATCCTTACCCCCTGAAGTACAAGGTTTCACAATGGAACTAAAAGTATTCATAAAATCACATTGAGAGGTGTAATTCTTAGCCAACACTATCACTAAAACCCATTTGAATGAAGTATCACAAGTGTTATCTTTCACCTAGATTAATCGTTTCAAGAGGATGCAAACTTCTAGTTGGTCGGAATGTGTGAATATCCTCTAAGTTGCTCGAAACACTCAATCTATAATTTATTTACCAATCAACTGCATTTCCTAATTACATTTTTTGATCTTCATCCATTTAAAAGGCTTCTTTTTTTTAGTTGCAGCAAGAAATTGGGCCAAATTAATCTATGACCCTGAATACATCATCTCTCCTAGTTCAACACTTTTCTTCCCATTCTTTCATCATCATATTTTCCCTTCAAAGAAGTTCATTTCTTCAATTTTGGTGTCTCATGACCTCTAATTATATTTCATGACATAGAGACCTCTCACCTCCATTTTTCTTTTCACAGGTAGCACCTTCACACTAGAAGTAGACACGAATCGACTTGCATCTCTTTCCTAGATCAGGAGCATAATTAGAGGTCTCTATTCGAACATGAATCAGAACTATTGGGAATGTTGTGACAACAGTTAAAACATCATTGAGCATAGTGTTTAATAATTAATCATCTTTTCATATTGGATGGAAAGTAGATCCTATGTAATGGAGGAACCATCCACACACTAAGGAGCTGCTCACATGAAAGGTGAAGTGTCAAAGTCTAAAGGCTGAAAACCCAAAAGGGATATCTATATGTAGCCATTTGTAGCAAATATTCAAATAAATATTAATATATGGAAGTCATCCCCTATCAGGCTAAAAGGGCCATCCCTTTCCCCATCCATCGAATGCTAAGCATGCACTAAATAAGTCGTAAAGGAATGGAAAGGAAATTTTGACCAGACTAGGGGACATGTAGATATCTCCTCCGAGGTTGTGGATGATCATTGGAAGTGGAGAAAGATATATGACATTTTGGTGACTCCACCGGGGCTATGGATTCTCACTAGAAGTGGAGAAACACCTGCAAGATATCTATATATGCACATGGGGAAAATTATTTATTTATCCCAAACCTATATCAGCCCCAAGATGGAGATACCAACCCGCATCGTCGATGTAGTTTAAGGAAATAAAATTCATCATCATTCATCCTCAATATACAATAGATGAGATTTTCTATTTGATATGTAAGCATCACTAGTGATCCCACAACGATGGAATCTTCTAGTTAACTATTACGCATTATTTCCATAATTTTTTTAACTTAAAATTAAATTTCACGATCCTCTATATTTTCTTCTTATCAGTCAGGAAAGACTAGAAAATATTCTGTCTTCACCCAGCGTGTCTCCATTTTATGTGCCCCCACATCAACCTCCCAAATTTTATTGTCTTATCCTCTCTCCAAGACAATAAATTGGGCCCCCCTTTCTACGGAAATAGACTTGCCTCCTAACTATACCATAAAAGAGAAAATAATCCTGTGTAGACTAAACAATCGTCTGTCAAATGTGGTTAACCAATTGGGAGAAGGTGAAAGTTCTGGAGAGATGATATCTTTCTAGCAGGACAAATAAATGACACACGTGGAAGCTCCCTCATCAACAACAGTCCTCTTGATGATGTGATTTGCATAAACAATGTCGATCTGGAAGGCTACATGATAAGGAAGGTGATGCTTCACATCAGTAGTGTAAAACTTCATAGTGAGAAGACTGGAAGAATATACCACTCCAATCGTAGATAACAATGTGGTTCATTGCATGAGGAAACATTGAATCACCTCTAAAGTAGAAATCACACATGATGTTTGAGATAAATCCTCAACAATCGAATAGTTGGGTGAAAATCAAGCATTAGGGTTATGTGACTCCCATTTGTACACACCCTTTAGTATGCATGGCATCATTTCCTTCTTAGGTTTTTCTATATGGAGAGGCCCCTGAGGATCAAAAGTTTCTTTTCCTTTTGTTTTTGACTCTGGATTGCCATAACCATGAGTTCTAGTCGACAAGTCTACGGCCTCTTCTTTTAAATTTAAATAATTAACCATATTAACGAACAAGAAATATCCATCTTGAAAAGGTGAGCTAGAAGTGCCCCTTGTGGATTAGAAGTTGAAGATCCAACCTACATGTTCTACCCTTATGGAAACAAATTTTTCAATACATCAAGTTGTTGATATTGCTACAAATTTATCAAACCTTGGGATTGTTCCATATTCAGTCATTGATGAGTATGGTGATAATCCCCATAAATATTGCATGGGAACTTCACCTTTCTCTTTTCATACTTTCCCCCATCAACATTCTTGTTAGGATTTTTGTCGTTTCCCCCACTACCCTTCTTGCCTTTGATTTTTTTTTTCTCTCCGAGATGTTGAGGACCCTTTTGAGTCTTCAATTGCATAGTGTGTACATCTGAGGATTGGGTTGTGGGGGTGGTCAAGACAGAGGCTAGACCAACCATAGTTTGTTGAATTGACAATTGTTGCATCTAGTTAGAGACTAGGTCTACAAATTTTCTTTGAGAGGAATTGATAATGCCATTGACATGTGGTCCTGATTTTGATTTCTATAATTTGAGAGTTGACCGTGGTGCATTAAGCATGATCTCAAGATAATTCCTGATTGAGAGTAAATTAACTCCAATTGTTGTTCTCTAAAAATTGTCTGTTCTTCATAAAATACGCCTGCAGTTGCTACAACCTTAGATATATAATGAAGAAACAAATTAAGGAACCATTCTAAGAGAAAATATAGTGGAACCATAGCTTTAATTAAACTCTTCCATCTCCTCCATTCCCAAATTTGATCAGAAAAGTGCGTAGCCTTATCTTGTTCAAAGTTGGCCAAAAGATCTGTACTAGCAACATACCGGATAGGGAGTTGGAAGTGGTTTAGAAAAAACATGGTGAGATCACCAAACATCACATAATTGAACCTCTTCAATTCTATGTACCATTTTGTGGAATCCCTAGTGAGGGTGCATTGGAACAAACATAGCCAGATCGAGTCATTGTTAAGCAAGTTAGATGAGCACCATAAGTGAAACATCGTCACATGATCCTATAGATCCTCCCTACTTTTTCATTTGAATTTTGGTATATCCCAAGGTATTTTGGTGGGGAATGCAGGCCAATTTGTGTCATGCCGAATAAGTTCATTCATCAAATTAGATAGATATGGAAAATGAAGAGTTTCTAGAAAATGTATTATGGGATGTGTTGTTCCTGAGTTTATACTTTAAGGCTGTAAAGTATACCATCAAGGCATCCGTAAATGTTTAAACACTACTGCATTTGGGTCAAATTCCGACGACGCGTTCGACGCAATTGCCACTTTCTATTGTCGGAAGACTGACAAACCTCAGACCCCCTCAAACATCGTTTCACATGACGTCGTTTTTTCGATGACCTAGTTTTCGTCTATATTGTGACGTTTCAAACATGGCAAGAGAGATGTTGCAAACGTGGCAAGACCGACGTTTCAAACGTGGCAAGAGAGACGTTGCAAACGTGGCAAGACCGACGTTTCAAATGTGGCAAGGGAGACATTGCAAACGTGGCAAGACCGATGTTTCAAACGTGGCAAGTGAGACGTTGCAAATGTGGCAAGTGAGACGTTTCAGACGTGGCAAGAGAGACGCTTCAAAGGTGGCAAGACCGACGTTTCAAATGTGGCAAGTGAGACGTTGCAAATGTGGCAAGTGAGACGTTTCAGACGTGGCAAGAGAGACGCTTTAAAGGTGGTAAGACCAACGTTTCAAATGTGGCAAGTGAGACGTTTCAGATGTCTGAAACGTGGCAATAGAGACATCTAGAACGTGGCAATACCGACGTCTTGAAGGTGGCAAGTTCTCGTCTAGAACGTGGGAAGAGAGACGTTAAGAGGTATCATCTCCGACGTGGTTGCTA
>SNQJ01S0178929.1:19494-34970 GCA_010110895.2 Picea sitchensis | reverse complement strand
TTTGTTGGATTTGGCCCCGGGTGATCCACTCGCCTTGGTGTAGGAGTTGCTCTGCCTTGACAACCTGATAAAGTTGGATCCTCTATTGGTGAGTGCCCTTGACCTGTGTGTCCACTATTTGATCAATGTATTCTTGTTCCATGTAGTCAGGGTTGATCTCTATTCGTTTCAGTTGTTCTGTGATCTCTTAGGTGTCCAATAATGGTGGAAAATATGGCTGAAGGAGGTCCACATTGAACATTGGGTGCAGGCCAAGGAAGGGTGGAGTGTTGAGCTGAAAATCATTGCTACCCAAAACCTTGGTGATAGTGTAAGGACATAGCGAAGTGGGAGGAGATTTCGATGGGGCCATGTGAGACACTCCTTCTACAAATTTAACTAGAATTTGTCTCCAACCTGAAGTTGGTGCGGTACCCTGTGTTGATCATGGTGTTTCTTGTACTTAGCATTGGATTTTTGCAAAATCTCCTAGGCCTGTTGGTGGATGTGTTGAATCTTATCAATGAATATGGTGGCTTTTTTGGTATTAGAATGAACATGGGAAGTGTTTGTCTATGTCATGGCAAGAGGTAGTGCAATATCAATGGGACCCAAGGGTTCGAATCCCATCCCCACCTGAAATGGGCTATGGTCGGTGGAGCTATGGAGAGCCCTGTTGTAACTGTATTGAACATATGGGATACTCTCATCCCATGTACATGGATGCTTAGAGTTGTACATGCCCAGGATGTCCACAATCATCCCATTGACAAAGTTTGTTTGGTCATTTGTTTGGGGGTGGAAAGCACTGGATTTAGTGAGCTTGGTGTCTAATAGTGACCAGAGAATCGACCAAAATGTGTTGAGGAACCTATTGTCCCGGTCGAAAATGATGGTCTGTGGTATCCCAAAATGGACCCACACACATTTTAAGAAGAGATTGGGAGTATCTATCACTATGATATTCTTCTTATAGGCTGTGAGGATGGCCATCTTCAAAAACTGATCAATGACCACAAATACAAAGTCATTGACTTGCTTGGTGGACGAAATGCCAGACATGTAATCCATTTAGATGGATTCCCAAGGCTTCTCGGGAGTAGGAAGAGGGGTGTATAACCCTTTGTTCTTGATGGATAGCTTGGTAATGGCACAGGAAGTGAAATATATGATATACTTGCTGACGTCCTATCAAAGTTTTGGCCAATAAAAAAAATTCTGAAGAACTACCACAGTTTTCTCCATGCCAAAAATGTCTTGCCATCTGACTATAGTGGGCTTCCCAAATCAGCTTTGCACACTCTCTTGTAGGAACACAGAGATGGCCCATATGGTATAATATTCCATCCTAAATGTGAAAATTGGTGACAGTTGCACCTGTACCCAAGAGCTAATAGGTGTTGGCGAAGTCCGGATCTTGCAAATAAAGTTGGGGCCACTCAAATGCCTCATGTCCACAGGAATTGGGCACAATGGTGAGTGCAACCATGGGAGTGAAATTGCAGCAGTCAGTGACATGATTTGATATCCATGTCTTATACTTGATGTTGAGATGGAATTGCTGCAGTTAGGTGGACCACTTCTGATGGCATTCGTCCTACAATTTCACGTGTGTCTATATGAACTATAGAGGTTTGTGATCAGTGTGGATGATCGTCTCCTTTCCTAGAATGTAATGTTTCAATTGACGACATGCTTGTACAATGGAATACATTTCCTTGTCATAGGTGAGGTATTTCCGAATAGTATATGAGAGTGTCTCACTATGGTATGCCACTGGATGACCGTGTTGAGTGAGAACTGTGCCTATAACATAGGGATTAGTAAGGGTGAAAAAAAAGTGAGCGTTGCATAGATAAAAGAAATAACATAGAGACAGTTAGGTACAAACAAAAGAAACATGCAGAACGGGACCGTAACAACCATTAAAGGAATTAAAATGGAAGAAATGATGGTTAAAGGGTGTTAATGACAAGTCATAAAGACGACACATAGCAATAAAAGGAAAAATCCATCAAAGATTGTGACAGACTAGCAGTACGAGGCACAAATCCAACGAAACATATGGTAATAAAGAAGAATTAAATCAAGCATTCATCACACAATTGGAAGATTAGATAGTTAATTCAAGAGTGAAGGGACATGGACAACTGGAAAAGGGGAACAAAATCCATGAAGGGTCGACAAGTATTGGTTATTGTCACTTAAAGTTGCATTCGAATAAGAGAAAGTCGTTAACCATATTGCAGAGCCGAAAAAAGCCCCAGAGTCGAAGCAATTGTCCCTGGTAACCAATTTATAGAAATGGAACCACCAAAAGAAACAATGCCTGTAGCAAATAAATCCTGAAGAAGAGAGGAAACAATAGAACCAAAGGTTGAGGAGACTCCAGGAGAATCATTGTCGAAGTCGAGGTTTCCTTGAGACTATACTCTGCCAAGGAAGGATTATACCACACCAGTGACATTGTCAAATAATACCAACTAAAAATTGGTGACACCCGACATCCTAGACGAGGTCATCATAGATGAAGATATGMTAGAGAGGGTGTCRWAGCTCAAATAYGTGGACCATGATAACAMAAACATGACGAATTTCCCTGAACTTGTGTCGCACCAATACTTGGAACTRAGGATAGATCCAGMAATGAACTAGAGMATACCTATGCCAAAGGTATGGTCCATAGGATTGGAGCGAGCATGCATACTAAACTTGTTCGACATCCCACACTTCGGCAGGAGCAATGAGGTGAATGCATGTGTTAAGTGTCTCTTAACCTATGTGCATGGAGGTTATTTTTGGATAGATAGACCAATCTTTATAGATATAGACCTTATTACAAGGATCACAGGCTTACCAACATAGGGACAAGATCCAACCTCGTTGTTTGCAGACAAGAAAACTGACAGGACTCTATCAAAATAATTCAGGGAAAAATTTCACACATTTATAGGTGTGCATGGGTTGGATGTGCTGAGCATATGCGACCCAACAGTAAGGATTTCAACTCATGCATTGGTGTGCAAGTTACTGAGGAAATGTAGAAAAAACTAAGTGTCAGCAGGAGCGATAGCCGCGACCGAGAATTTTGTTAAAGGGGTCTCGATGAGCTGGGCACCTTTCTTATTGAACCAATTCCTCATCGACTACGCAGAAGCAAAAAGATAGAGGTATGGAATTCCATTATCCATGGTTGCTAATTTTGATTGCGTTCACAACATGGGAAGAGCTGGAAGATGCGAAACTCTTGGGTCTAAGAGGTAAGTCATTCTTAGCAGCTAAGTATCAGAACTTTTGGTACATGCCTAACAAAAGAATACAAATTGACACTCATGTGGATTTCTTAAAGTACAGAGAAATAATTCGGAAGTGAATCAAGGAAACACCATAAATTTCACCACAATTGGTAGAGGCATACGCCCAATTGTGTGGTTCAGGGAAGACCAACACCATATCTATATACAAGTGAAGAAGGACCTTAGAGAGGAATGGGTCCAGAAAAAATACAATATCACAAAAGAAGACATCCACATGATCATGCAGGATTGGGATCAAAATTGGAAAGTTCCTATGAATGGAACCAAGATGGAGAAATGGGATAACGACATTGAAGAATAGGGTGATGAACAAGGTAATGAACATGGTGATGAACATGGTAATGGATAGGGTAATGGGCATGGAAATGAATAGGCAAAGACGTAGAACCAGGGATGATTTTAAGGATGAAAATTTATTTTAAAATGTAGAAACCTTGGCGAATCTTACTAATCCTTCATATGCCAACTATAAATGATTGGCAATATTTTTGTAAAAATATTCAAATTTCTAATAATTTTATAGAGTTTTTATAAAATATTGGCAATTTTTAAGATAAAATAATTTTATCCTATAGAATCTAGGCGAATCATTTTTAAAATATCAAATCTCGTTTTTGGAAAAACCATGGAAAATTAGCCCATGAGAGAAATTTAACCCCTAAAATCATACTTGCGTAGAACACATGGAGGAAATAGTCATAGAGAAGAGGAAAGAAAAGGGCAAGGGGCCGACATCCCTTATGCGCAAGAGGAAGAAATATCATAAAGAGCCATCCATTTATACTCTGACAGATGATGGCATTGATAGAATCAACTATCAAGTGAGGGATTTTGCAGATGAAGAAGTTGAGAAAGTGTTGTGAAAACATGAAGAAATGCACCAGCAGGTGCAGGAACAATTAACATAATTGCAACAAATCTTAGAAGTAGCAAGGATAGTACCAAAACATAGATCCAACAAAGGACCATCAATAAGCCCGACTAGGAAAGCATGGGCTACCACGTCTTACTTTTCAGAGATGGAAATAGGGAGCAGAGTGTTGAAAATATCACCAAAAGTGATTGAGTTCCCAATGCCCGAGATGAAGGAGAAGGTATAACAATTAAGTCACCTAGAATTTGTCATTTCATGGATTCCCACAACAATAATACAAGGCTTTCACATCGGTATTGCGCAGGAAATATGGTTCCGTGCAGAATCAAAATCAAGTGAGTTTGAAAAGGTAGCGGTTGAGAAGATGGAGCTTCAACAAATTTATACAACTTCTCTATAAGAGAAGAGCACGACAAAGGAAAAGGATGAAAGGATATTGAAGGAGAAGTGTGAGGTTGACGAATAGGCTGAAATAATATTGAAGGAGAAGGATGAGGTTGAGCAGCAGGTAGAACGAATACACCAAGCCATCCAGAAACTCTATAAGGATATTCCAGAAATGTTGATGGTGGTAGAAGCCACTCTTGAAGAACAAGTCTGAAACATCAGATAATTCATTAAAGGCTTCCACACCAGGATCAAATACTTGGAATCACGCTTCACACCAGGGACAGCACCTGAGGAAAAGGAACAAAGAGAAATAACTGCTATGACTTTTGTAGCAAGTATTAAGAGTCTATGGGAGGAATGCATGAATCTATGTGAGAAACATGCGCATATTTGGAAAAACTTGATGGAGGATCCAGAGATGAAGGTTGTGGAAGTTATAATAAGGGATGCGCAGGAAAAGGCACAGAAGACTTCGTGATGTATCTATTGTAAGCGCAATGCACAAGCCTAATATTATTACAAAAAGAATAATAAAGAATCCAATCGTTGTGGAATTAGCCCAAGAATTGGGTGAACCACATGAAGTTCTATGTCTGAATGTATTTTTATGTGATTTTCCATGTATATTCTACTTATGCATAACTATATCTAGATCTATTTATTCGATGATGGATGCGCAATAATTATTAATTTTACAATGAACAGTTTATGTTGCAATTTGTGTCACAATGGTGCTGTATAATTAAATTTTACTAATTAATCAAGGGAAAAGGGAAAAAGAATATGGTGCACAAGGTAGATTAGTAGGAATGAATATGATGATATCCTCACGTTCCCTCATCCTTGCAGATACTTGGTTCATGTAGACCCAATAGATGCCTCATATGAGACTTCACTTGCATGTAGGTTATGTCGAAAGGGCCGGTGTCTACAGGATTTGTTGGTAGAATAAAATGAACCTAGGGTCTTATAATCGCACGCCAACATCAACATATAATTTTATTTCCCCTAACTTCTTCTTGACTGACACTAAATTACCCACCCAAGTAGAATGTCAAACTTTAAAGATAATCTTTACATCTAATTTGTTTTTTAGCTATTTGTAAATTAGTGGTTCCAGTGGAATGCACCTTTATTAATTTCTATTGGAATAGTTTGCCATTTTATTTAAGAGTGATTACATCCTGGATGATCCTTGTGTAGTTAATTTTTAGACCTTTGTTGATCCAAGCAAAGACATCCTTAGATTTCCTGAACAACTGAATGTAATTTTGTTTTTCATTTCTGAACAAAAAGTTCCAAGGTTAATATCCTTGGGATCCTTTTATGTGCCCAAATTAATTAGTTAATAATTCATAGTAGAACTTTTGTTTTGACATTTATATATTTTTTGAATTTTCCCTGCAGGTCAAATAACTTTTCCAATTGTAGGACTCCTTTGGGAATTGAAATTCACTTTAAATTTCTCATATCATCTTGACAATCATCCATAGCTCTCGAATGTTCTTCATCATATTTATTTGCATCCTTAAAGGTGCCCTCATTAGTAAAAAAATGGATAATTTTCTAATTGTGATTGAACACCCACAAATTAGTGACATTGTCTATAATTGAAGGCTTGAAAAGGAGCTTAATAGAAAATCCATTTGTAGAGAAATCATCTAGGGAAATTAACCTAGAAGTAGCAATAGCTAGAAAATTTATAGTTTTGTTCTTAGATCAAGGATTGGACTCAATATTAAAATAATCAAATTCATTGAGTGGGATTACCTTGGTTCAATAATTTTTTTCAAATGGGGGACAATGGATACGTTTCAACACCTACTACCTCCAACATTATTTCCTAAGATCCAACCAAAACTTTAAAATATTTACATGGAAATAAAGAACGTTTTTAAGGTCTTGAACTAGGGCCTCATACTAAAATATGTTATTGGAACTTTCAAACTCAAGGCTACAAAATAAAGGTTGAACTTTTTATTACATCAATCAAATATGCAACCTACCCGTTGAACCCTCCCGTGACTTAGAACAGTCAAAAAACAATGTTCGGATGTCAGTTTCTAAATTTGCGTTAGAAGAAATAGCATTATCTAGATATACTATAGTACAATAAACCTAAGTGAAACCAAGGAGTTGAGAATGTGAATATAATTATAAAGGTTATTCTGCTATTGTATAATTCCCAAAATCATTCTCAAGAAAATAATTCCCTTGAATTGACTATGCAAATTTTATGGGTTCATTTTATCCCTCAATTTTATTGATAGTGTGTTTCAAAATCATTCTCAAGAAAATAATTCCCTTGAATTGACTATGCAAATTGTATGGGTTCATTTTATCCCTCAATTTTATTGATAGTGTGTTTCAAATGAGCTTCTCGATTGATCCTAATTTTATTTTACTGTCCCTTCCATGGAAACCACAAATGAGACTACCTTGTGGCAAAGTATCCCTGCAGATTTTGAGACCATTCCCCACTTAAAAATAAACCATAATCCTAGAATTAATGCCAACAACAATGATGTATATAACTTGATATACTTTTGGATTAGAATGCACTCTAATCAAAACATCCTTAAGTTCACCCATGACCTTTATATATTACTTGTCTAATTGAATGATGCAGGTAGAATATTTGATGGGGTTAGCATTACTATTTTTGCAAACAAAGTAGAGAATCACATTAGATGAAGCTAATAAGTCTACCAAATAGTTATACACATTATAATTAAATATTTCAAAGGTTAGTAGAAAAGGAGGTGATTGTGACTTTGATTGTTTGACTATTATAATAGTGTTCACTACAAATTTTAATTTTGTTTCCGAATTATGTTTTGTTTTGGAAGATTTTGTTTTTATTCAAATTTAGATACTATATTTTGAAGTGATTTAGATGGTGTTTTGAAATTCTTCAAGATAAGTTCTCAACATTGTTGAATGTTGGAGATATTGACGGTGCCGACACTCCTATATACCCCGCAGGGTCTCTGTGCCTGACCTCCCAGTATTCAAGGATCATTCAAATTCCTTCTGAGCTGAAGAAACCCACTCGATTCCCTGCTGGAATCTCTGTTGAAAACCTAATCCACAGGTCCTTATTTCATGCTCACGGCTTTCTGTACTTAACCGTGACCTTTCTCTGATCTTACCTTCAGGTTTTCAGGGTTTCAAACTTTCTGAAGTCAAGAGTTCTTTACCTCTTGAATCCTCGATCTCCGATGAGCTCTCTTCTGGCCTTAGCCCTCTTGGCTATGCCCTTCGGTCCATGTGACCGCTTCCCATAAGACCACAACCATATGTTCCTTCAGTCGGGGTTTTGGGTTCTAATTTCTCGATGCTCTCCAATCCCCGTTATCCCTCCAGGATAAGCTCTTGGTTAATGTGACCCTTAACTCACAAGACCACATCCTTGTCCCCCATTGGGGTTTCGATCTTTTCGATGTCGAAATGAAAACATCCTCAGGACTCACGATTCCTCGAATCCCGACGTGCTCTTTATCCATTAGCCCTCCTGGCTAGGCTCCTGGCCCCACATGACCACTATCCCTGTGACCGGAGTCTTACCTTTCCCATTGGGGTTTTGGGGTTTTCAATGCAAAAATGTAATTGCTCACAGGATTCCCGATCGTCCAAATCCTGACTTCCCGCTATGCTGACAGTTGGCCCACACAATTGCGCTCCCCACTTCTCTGGTATGCTGACAGCTGGCTCCCACTCATCGGGGTTCCAAACTTCACGATTCAAAAATTCTTAAACACTTTGTCACCAAGATTCACGATATCCCGATGACCCAAACGTCGATCAATGACTTCCTGTCGGCCTTTCCCTGGTGGCACCGATTTCTGCCATGCGTCCCTTCCAGATGGATGGTCCCGATTACTCTGGGATTTCGAGACTTTTGATGTCCCAACTCTTTCTACCTCAGGAACTCCAATTTACCGATGCCGAATGTCCCAACTCTCTTCGGATTTCTGACACCTGTCTCCCCGAACGGATGGCTCAGATTATTTCGGTTAATTCTCGATCTCATGTTCACGGGAATGTCAATTTCCCGATGCGCCACAGTACCGACGGGTGCTCGATCTCCGCAACGTGTATCCTCAAACGGATGTTCCAGGTCTCTCTGGTATTTCGAGACTTGAAGTGTCTCGATTTTCTTGACCTCAGGAATACCGATATGCTGATGGCTAGAATCCTGATGGTAACCCTCATGTAGCTCCTATCCGATCCGACGGCTGATGGGTATCTGCTCAAGATCTAACGGTTCAGATCCTTCCTTCTTGTGCGCTCCTCCAGAGGATAAACTCTGCGCGCCTTCTCCCGATCCAATGGCTTACAGGATTCTGTGTGAGAATCTGACGGTCCACAATCTCCTCTCCTGTGCACGCTCCAAAGACTAAACTCCGAGCATCTTCTCCCGATCCAACAACTGACGGGATTTCTATGTGAACATCCGATGGTCCACAATCTCCTCCTTCTGTGCGCTTCTTTGGACATGGAAATAAACAGTCCAGATCTCTTTCCTCCACCGATCTGATGGTTTTTGTTCTCTCCTAAGATTCCTACACACTCCTTCCTGGACTTGGAAGAATTCCCAAGTTCCCAAAGGCCTCAACCTTTGTGCTCTTTTTCCCCTGCAAGCTCCTCAACTTTAAGCCTCGCTTGCGTTCTCCACGACGTTGTTCCTCCTGAGATTTTCTTCAAACCTTTGAAGATTTCACCTCTACCTCTTATAGAGCCTTCGCGCATAGACCATGCTATCTCTCCTGAGCTTCCGCGAGTACTCAGACCCCTAAGGGATTTTATCTTTCTTCTCCCACAGATGGAGAATTTGATGCCCTCTTGGTTGTCTTCTACTCAAGAAACCTTTTGTTGAGTCTATTAGGGTGTTTAGCAACCCTGTGAAGATCCCTCAGTGGATTCTTCTTCAAAATGCAGAACTCAAGGATTTCTCTTCTCTCCTCTGTGCCTATCTGCACAATAAGTCAAATGCCCACCTAGTAGAGTGTCTTCTCCCAAAACGCTCAACAGTTCTGTCCTCCTGTGCACCTATGCACCCGCTCAATGCCCTCCTGGCAGAGCTTCCCAAAATCCTTAGTGATTCTAGTCCTCTTTCTGAACTCACAACAGAGTTCTTCCAACTGCACCTTGTGCATATGCTCAATGCTTACTTGGCAGAGCTCTACAGAATTCACAGCAGAATTCTGTCTGCAACTATGTTTCTCATATATAGCCTTGCCTCCAAGGTATTCAGCAACCTTGAGGTCTTCCCCTTAAGTTGTTGACTCCAGTTCTTGTGCCGCCTGCACGTCTTTGTTTGAACCCGTAGAATTCAGAAGTGCATCCTTTGTGCACTAGTATTCAGAGTCTGCAGCACTCTGTCATGCCCTCCTGACATGAAACCTCAAAGACCTCTCAAGCCTGAAACCAAACAACTCCTATAGAATGCATCAACATAACATACATCTACAACATACATAAAGAACACACAAAGACATCCACATAACATAGAATAATGCAGGAAAAACTGCTCTTTGTATTAAAATGGAAAATGCCTATAATTACAAGGTGTTCTCGAGCTCTCTCTGGCTCTTCTCGGACTTCTACTCATCTAACCTTCTTCAAAATGAGATACGAAATCCCTTTTACCTGAGGGGGCTCTTCGAGCTCTTCCCTCCAACCTACCTACCCTATTCAATTACATTGAATGGGCTGTCTAGTCCATAATCGGATCTAGATCTCAGCCATACAAACATTAATGGCCACTCTTATCTACAGTATGCACAAAGCATGAATTCTATGGCTCAACAACCTAAGTAATTAAATTACATTCAATTCAAGTTTTAAATGAGGCTGCACCTCTTCTTCAGCTTTAAATGCATGCGCGCTGACATGGCTGGCTGCCTGGTTGGCTGATGTGGAGAGATGCTCCTACATCAAACTCCTCAGCTGCAAAATCATGAGCTCCTGCTCATGAGATTCCCTTCTCAGTTGTTGGAAATCCTCCTGGATCCCAAATCATCCTTTGGAACTGTTTTTCCGCTCCATTGTGCTATTGCTGCTGCTTCTGTTGCGCTGCTGCTTCCTTCTTCCTATTTAGCCTCTCCTTGCTGACAGTGTCTGCTGATCGGATCATCAGCTCCATGATCTCTTCTATCACCTCGTCCAGTTGCTCCAGTGGCTGGCCTTGCTCATGCAGTCTCCTCAACTGCAAAAAATTTTGGCACATGGGTAGATCATCATGATCTCCCATGCCTCCTTCATCAGTCTCCAACTTTACCTGTTGGATGTGCACGCTCTGCATCTTCACCCTCTCTTCCAGGGCTTCAATTTAATCCCACAGATAAGTAAAGCAAATGTTTTCTGCTTATTCTTCTTCTCCTACTGCAAACTCCCATGTTGCAGTCTTTTCAGCTTCCTGGCTGAAAATATTGAGCCATTCCTTAGAATACTCATCATCCTCTCCTACTTCTTCTGCTGTCAGCTTCAATGCTACTGCTTCCTCAGCTTCCTGGATGAATATGTTGAGTCATTCCTCAGAATGCTCATTTTCTTCATCTGCTTGGGCAGCTTCCAAAGTTTGCTCCAATTCTTCCTTGACAGTCTCAACTGACTGTTCTTTTGTTGTTGTTTCTCCATCTGCAACACATATTTCTGCCTCCTCCTGGGCAAATGGTAGGAATACCTGAATTCCTCCAATCATCAGAATATTATCCTGATCTTCCTCCTCTTCTGTCAACTACACATGTTGATTTAAATCCATCTCTGAATTTATGAGACCCTCAGACAGTCTCATCTGCTCGGTCAGCTCCTCCAGCTGATTCCAACTCACCTACTCATCCCTGCCCACCTGGCAATATGGGATGCTTCCGCTGCTCTCCTGGCATACTATGAGATCAACCGATCCCACCTTCATCAGCAACCCCTGCTGAATTGAACTCACCTCTGAGTCCATGAGACTTTCAGATAGTCTCCAATTTTCATCTCTGCCTACCTAGAAATCTGAGATGCTTCCGCTGCCCACCTGGCAGTCTTCGAGATCCCGCAGTGATCTCATTTCATTTCCCATCTAGCAATGTGAAATTCCTCGGCTGTCCTCCTGACAGTCTCTGATATCCCACAGTGATCTCAACTCATTGCCCCCATGGCAATTGGGAATTTCCTTTCTGCTCTCATGGTAGCTCTTGAGATCCTCAGCTGATCCCAATTCATTCTCTTCATCGAGAAATTATCCAGTTTCTGGTTTTTATACCTGAACCACCTTCTTATCCTACTGCAGCTTCAATTCGAGCTCATCTATTTTTTCCATTATTTCAGCAAGCTCTCTATCCATCCTTGCATGCTTTTCTGCCTTTCTTTTCTTCCCAGCATGTCTATGGCCTTCAGTAGCCATCTTGATGTCTCTATTTGCCTTCCTAGCAAGCCTGCTACTATCACTCTGCACTAAGTTCTACCAGCTTCATCCTCCTACAGTCTTCCTGACTATCCTTTTGATTGATGCCTACCTGCAAACAATCCCACAGAGTCTCCAGTGCTCTCTCTTCTGTTGTCTTCCTGCTTCACCTGAAATCTACAAGTGAAGTTTTTGCTCTAATACCACTTCATGTGTATTAGAGTGCTCTTTACCTCTCCCTGCCTCTTCCTGCCTGAGATATACAGACAAGAATCAAAGCTCTGATACCACTTGATGTGTATCAGAGTTCTCTTTGCCTCTTCCTACTTCTTCTTGCCTGAATATACAAGAAATATTCAAAGCTCTGATACCACTTGACGGTGCCGACGCTCGTACATACCCCACAGGGTCTCTGCGCCTGACCTCCCGGTCTTCAAGGATCGTTCAAATTCCTTCTGAGCTGAAGTAGCCCACTCGATTCCCTGCTAGAATCTCTGCTGAAAACCCGATCCACATATCCCTATTTCATCCTCACAGCTTTTTGTACTTAACCATGAACTTTCTCTGATCTTACCTTCAGGTTTTTAGGGTTTCGAACTTTCTGAAGTCAAGAGTTCTTTACCTCTTGAATACCCGATCTCCGATGAGCTCTCTTCTGGCCTTAGCCCTCCTGGCTATGCCCTTCGGTCCATGTGACCACTTCCCATAAGACCGCAGCCTTATGTTCCTTCAGTTGGGGTTTTGGGTTCTAATTTCCCGATGCTCTCCAATCCCTGTTAGCCCTCCAGGATAATCTCTTGGTCCACGTGACCCTTAACTCACAAGACCGCAGCCTTGTCCCCCATCGGGGTTTCGAGATTTTCGATGTCTAAATGAAAACATCCTCATGACTCACGATTCCTCGAAGCCCGACGCGGTCTTTATCCGTTATCCCTCCTAGCTAGGCTCCTGGCCCCACATGACCACTATCCCCGTGATCGTAGCCTTACCTTTCCCATCAGGGTTTCAGGGTTTTCAATGCGAAAATGAAATTTCTCATGGGATTCCTGATCATCCAAATCCTGACTTCTCGCTATGCTAACAGCTGGCCCACACAATGGTGCTCCCCACTTCTCTGGTATGCTAACAGTTGGCTCCCACTCATCGGGGTTTCAGACTTCGTGATTCAAAAATGCTTAAACACTTTGTCACCAAGATTCACAATATCTCGATGACCCAAACATCAATCAATGACTTCCTGTCGGCCTTTCCCCGGTGGCGTCGATTTCTGCCACATGTCCCTTCCAGATGGACGGTCCCGATTACTCTAGGATTTCAAGACTTTTGATGTCCCAACTCTTTCGACCTCAGGAACTCCGATTTCCCGATGCCGAATATCCCAACTCTCTCCGGATTTATGACACCTGTCTCCCTGAACGGATGGCTCAGATTATTCCGAGTAATTCCCCATGGAAATTCCCAATCTCATGTTCACGGGAATGTCGATTTACTGATGTGCCACAGTACCGACGGGTGCTCGATCTTCGCCATGTGTATCCTTAAACGGATGGTCCAGGTCTCTCCGGTGTTTTGAGACTTGAAGTGTCTCGATTTTCTTGACCTCAGGAATCCCGATATGCCGATGGCTGGAATCCCGATGGTAACCCTCGTGCAGCTCCTGTCTGATCCGATGGCTAACGAGTATCTGCTCAAGATCTGACGGTTTAGATCTGTCCTTCTTGTGCGCTCCTCCAGAGGCTAAACTCTGCGCACATTCTCCCAATCCAGCAGCTTATGGGCTTCTGTGTGAACATCCGACGGTCCACAATCTCCTCTCCTGCGAACGCTCCAGAGACTAAACTCTAAGAATTTTCTCCCGATCCAATGGCTGACAGGATTTCTATGTGAACATCCGATGGTCCACAATCTCCTCCTCCTGTGCGCTTCTATGGACGTTGAAATCAACGATCCAGATCTCTTTCCTCCACAGATCCGATGGATGTTGTGCTTTCCTAAGCTTCCTACGCACTCCTTACCAGACTTGGAAGAATTCCCAAGTTCCCAAAGGCCTCAACCTTTGTGCTCTTTTTCCCCTACGAGCTCCTCATCTTTAAGCCTCGCTTGCATTCTCCATGACGCTATTCCTCTTGAGATTTTCTTCAAATATTTGAATATTTGACCTCTACCTCCTATAGAGCCTTCACGCATACACCACGCTATCTCTCTTGAGCTTCCACGAGTACTCAAACCCCTAAGGGATTTTATCTTTCTTCTCCCACAGATGGAGAATTTGACACCCTCTTGGTTGTCTTCTACTCAAGCAACCTCCTGCTGAGTCTATCAGGGTGTTCAGCAACCCTGTGAAGATCCCTCAGTGGATTCTTCTTCAGAATACAGAACTCAAAGAGTTCTCTTCTCTCCTCTGTGCCTGTCTACACAATAAGTCAAATGCCCACCTGGAAAAGTGTCTTCTCCCAGAACGTTCAACAGTTTTGTCCTCCTGTGCACCTATGCACCCGCTCAATTCCCTCCTGGCAGAGCTTCCCATAATCCTCAGTGATTCTGGTCCTCTTTCTGATATCACAGAAGAGTTCTTCCAACTGCACCTTGTGCATATGCTCAATGCCCACTTGGAAAAGCTCTACAAAATTCATAGCAGAATTCTGTCTGCAACTGTGTTTCTCATACACAGCCTTGCCTCCAAGGTATTCATCAACCTTGAGGTCTTCCCCTTGATTTGTTGACTCCAATTCCTGTGCCACAGCACGTCTTTGTCTGAACCCACAGAATTCAGAAGTCCATCCTCTATGCATTGGTATTCAGAGTCCACAACACTCTGTCATGCCCTCCTGACATGAAACCTCAAAGACCTCTCAAGCCTGAAACCAAAAAACTCCTGCAAAATGCATCAACATAACATACATATACAACATACATAAATAACACACACAGACGTCCACATAACACAGAATAATGCAGGAAAAACTGCTCTTTGTATTAAAATGGCAAATTCCTGTAATTACAAGGTGTTCTCGAGCTCTCTTTGGCTCTTCTCGGACTTCTACTCATCTAACCTTATTCAAAATGAGATACGAAATCCCTTTTACCTGAGGGGGCTCTTCAAGCTCTTCCCTCCAACCTACCTACCCTATTCAATTACATTGAATGGGTTGTCTAGTCCAGAATCGGATCTAGATCTTATCCATACAAACATTAATGGCCCCTCTTATCTACAGTCTGCACAAAGAACGACTTCTATGGCTCAACAGCCTAAGCAATTAAATTGCATTCAATTCAAGTTTTAAATGAGGCTGCACCTCTTCTTCAGCTTTGAATGCATGCGCGCTAACATGGATGGTTGTCTGGCTGGATGATGTGGAGAGATGCTCCTGCATCAGATATCATACATGGGCACATTCGTTTTTGTTTTCTTCATATCCTCAATAACACTATATTCCATGGCCAACAAGGTTGGAGTTGTAACTGTTGTTTTCTCTAGTGGGGTAGAAATTATGTGTTTCTTGTGTACTATAGTGGGTTG
>SNQJ01S0178928.1:19615-33262 GCA_010110895.2 Picea sitchensis | reverse complement strand
ATATATTAAAATATTTAATTTTTTTATTGATTAAATACAATAACATAACTAATTGTATTTGGTTTTAATAAAAGTTTTCAAATTAAAATTTTAATTTAAAAAAACATAAAAAAATAAAAAATTATATAAAGTATTATTAAAAAATTATTAAGTTCATGTTTTTCTTACTTCATTTCACCTTGATTCAGGTGGATATCGGTGGTCACCCACTTTTTCCAATTGACTCAAAACAGTTTTCTGGTAATTTTGGCAATTTACTATTTTTAGCAATTTTTAACTTTTGGGGCCATTTTGAGGGCCTAAATGAAGTTTTTTCGGGATCAAACTTCTCAATGATAGTCGAAACCATAATTGAACCCCCAAAATTAATCTTCTCGACGATATCTTTCCAATGGGCTATTATATGCCTAAAACGGAGATCATATGCAAAAGTTACGACACTGAGAAGTTGATCTACTAACTTACCCAAACGACGCCCACATGACTTTTGGCGCTTCATCTCCTAGGGTTAGGTTTTTGGATGTCTAGGGTTTTTGGAATTTCTGTTTATTATAAAAGGGCCTTCAGAGCTTCATTGGAATCATCTTCTTGAGAATGCGAGTAGCTGTCACCTCTTCTCAGAGATAAGTTGCCACCATTCTAGAGAGTCTTTCACTTTGTATTTTTACAGTCTTTGTACATTTATTTCATTAATATAAATCGTGTATTACTGTATATATGTGTTTATGGTTGCATCTCTGATAAATTTCTGTTATATTATTAGATATTCGCGATATCTCTGTGCATTTCTTTATTATATCTCCGCTCTCAGTTCGTGCCAAAATTAATCTGGATCAGTGGTATCAGAACAGGCTGTTCTTGATCGTTTTTTTTTCAGTGCATGTCCCCGATGAGGTCTGTGTATAGAAATTTGGGTCTCGAGCTTGTATCTCTTGAGGACAATCTCTCTCGTACACCCAAGAAACCCTCAATAATGGAAGAAAAGAAAAACGCCGGAGCAGACGATCCTATCAATCTGTTGCTTGAGCAAGCTCTCACGCGATAGAGGGACGAAATGATGGAGAATTTTTCCCACATCCTTCAACGCTTGCCGATAGAAATAGACGCATCTTCATCAAACGACCACTTTGGAGGCACCTCGCCTTTCAAGGTACAAGTTAATTTTGATATTCCTATATTTGAAGGACAAATAGATGCAGAAGCCCTAAACAAATGGTTAAATCTGCTAGAAGGTTATTTCTTTGTTCACAAATTTTTTGACAAAGAAAAGATCACCTTTGCACTCCTTAAAGCTCTCCCTCATGTCAAACATTGGCGGGAAACTTATTGGGAGCAAAGTTCCACAGAAGATTCTGGAATATATGGGGTCGAGCCAACTTGAGATTATTTTGTAGATGCGGTAAAGCAACAGTATTACCCTGTTGGAAACTATGAGGACCAGTACATGAGATGGACCACACTACGATAAGAGAGGGGCCAAGAAGTTCCGGAGTTCACTAGTACCTTCCATACCTTGCGCACCAAGCTGGGTATCAAAGACTCCGAACAACATTTGGTTCTAAAATACCGTGGGGCTCTACACAGATATATCCAAACTGAAATGGATTTTATGGACATCTCATCACTCGGTGTTGCTTATCGATATGTTGTTAAAATCGAGAAAAAATTTAAGAAGCAAAACAAACGAGAATTCGGGTCTGCAAATCCACAACAACCAAAGTATGACAAAGATGGCCCTAACAAATAGTCCCCCGAAAACCAGTCCAAGCCACAGGAAAAGAAGGGTCACGAGAAGACAAAGAATGACACCGAAAAATGGTGTGATTTCCACAAAAGCCCCTAGCACAACACCAATGAATGTCGCTTAAAACAGTCATTGGTGGCTGAGATCAGAATCTGATTCTGAAAATATTGGTAAAGGATAGATCATTGACGCAGACCCCACTGCTATTTCCGCGATCACATCAATTCAACCAGAAGAACCAACAGATCCTGAAGAGGGGGAGCGCCTTTTTCATTCAAATATGTGGGTGAAGGGGGCCCCGGTGCATTTTATTATTGATAGCGGAATCCATAAGAACCTCATATCAACAGAGATCGTCAAATAGTTGGGATTGTCGACAACACCACACCCGCAACCATACAACATCGGGTGGCTTCGCCAAGGACGAGATCTTCGTGTTAGCCAACAGTGTCGATTGTCATACGGCATTCAACCCTTCAAGAATGAGATATTATGTGATGTTTCCCCACTGGATGTATGTGATGTGCTCTTGGGCCAACCATATATGTGGAAGCACCATGTTGTTTATGAGTCTCGACCCCGCAGTGTCATTGTTTCTCTGAGGGGTCATCTCTACAGGATACCAGAGGTAGTTCCAATTACTGTTCCACCTAAAAAGTGTCGCAAGGTAGTATCTCATACTGTAAAATTCAGCTTCTTCACAATTTGTTCAAAAGGGGAACAAAAGGACACTGCAACCACTACAACCTCGCTCCAAGCACCTTCTATCCAACAGAAGCAGGTCGAAAAGGTTGCAACAAAGCACAAATATTCCTTCTGCACACCGTCCTCTCATATAGCCCGACTTGTTGAACAACCTCAACCTCAACAGGTTCTTGACAGACTTCCAAAAACCAAGCAACGCGACGTCTCCAGCAAGGCAAGCAGCTCACCAAGATGCAGATTCAACAAATGTTTTTCCCTCTCCCCTAGGAACTCAACGCAATGGATAACGTTTCTTCCTAAGGAGGGAGGATTGATCCAGGTGGATATCGATGGCCACCCACCTTTTCTGACTGGCTCAAAACAATTTTATGGAAATTTTGGCAATTTACTATTTTTAGCAGTTTTTAACTTTCGGGGCTAGTTTGAGGGCCTAAATGAAGTATTTTCGGGATCAAGCTTCTCAATGATAGTTGAAGGAATAATTTAACCCCAAAAATGAATCTCCTCGATGATACCTTTCCAACGGGATATCATATGTCTAAAACGAAGATCGTATGCAAAAGTTAGGACCTCGGGAAGTTGATGTACTAACTTACCCAAACGGGGCCCACATGACTTTTGGCGCTTCATCTCCTAGGGTTAGGTTTTTGGATTTCTAGGGTTTTTGTCACACCTGTTTATTGTAAAAAGGCCTTCAGAGCCTCATTGGAATCATTTTCTTGCAAATGAGAGTAGTTGTCACATCTATTCTCAAAGATAAGCTCCCACCATTCTAGCGAGTCTTTCACTCTGTATTTTTACAGGCTCTATACATTTATTTCATTAATATAAATCGTGTATTATTGTATACCTGTGTTTATGGTTGCATCTCTGATACATTTCTGTTATATTATTGGATATTCACGATATCTCTGTGCATTTCTTTATTATATTTCCACTCTCATTTCGTGCCGAAAATAATCCAGATCACACCTACCGTATATTGCAAGGGTAGTGCATTGCATGTTTTCTTGGGTTGTGGCGACTAACGTGAGTGGAAAAGTAAAACTCACATGTCATGGGAGAATTGATAGATCAAACCATTCAAATTCATTTAATTAAAAGAGCCACAACACTGATATATAACTATGATTGTAAACTATGGCTCTTTTAATATAACTATGATCATAAATGTTAATTGGGTGTAGCTTGGATGGTTGTGAGGAATGATTTTTATCTTCCCCGCCTGGTTTCGATTCCCATAATGACATGAATAAATCTCATAATGAGTATGTTGTAATGGCTTCGAGCCTATGGAAAGTTACCTTTGATTCAAACTTGAATAACAAGGCAAGTTGTTCATACTATTTTGTTTTTAAGATTTTTTTTAATTATGTAATTTTAAGTTTTTAATATAGGATTGGAGTAATTTCTACAAGTAATTTTGTTCCAAATTTATATTTATATATAAATAGGGAAATATAAATGTCAATGGGATAATGATATAGAAAAATATTATTTTTAATATATATATATATATATATATATATATATCTTAAATTAAATTACATAATTTTCAATCTTTAAATATCTAAGTTAACTCCATAAATTTAACTCTTAACATATTAACCCTGTAAATCTAAGTTAAACATGAACCACTAATCCACTAACTTCAACCCAGTACCATAAACTAATGACAACCACTAATCTCGTCACCATTTATCCACTAAGAAACACACCATCTAATCATTAATCCACTAACTCATAATCCCTCTAACTATTGATCAACCAATCAAATAATATGCTCTAATCACTAACCAATTAAATCCATTTTGAAAACTTCAACTTACACCTGTCACATTGTCAATAGTTACTAACACTTACACTTGTTCAATTCTACTTCAACTTTTAAACACCTGGAATAACCGATATTATTTCTATTTTGTTTTTAGGTTATGCATTGTTAATACATTATTACAAGTTTTAAATGTTTCTCTAATATCTCCCCCCACCCTCATAATATAATATAATAAATTCCCCACCCTTGAAAATGTATTTTATTATGAGGGTGGGGTGTGGAGAGATATTAGAAAAAATGTATCATACATTTTCTCTAATATCTCCCCCCTCTCCTAGATATATGAGGGTGGGGTTCAAAAAAAATATTAGGGAAAATGTATTATGAGGGTGGGGTAGAGGGAGATATTAGAGAAAATGTGTAGGGTGGGGGGAGATATTAGAGAAAATGTATTATACATTTTCTTTAATATCTTCCCTACCCCACTACATTTTTTTTAATATCTCTGCCCACCCCAACCCAACCACACTCTAATTGGGAGATATCAGAGAAAATGTATTATACATTTTCTTTAATATCTCTCCCACCTACAGCTTATATCTACAATATAGATATATATTCCCAACGTTTAATGCTTATTTGTGTCATACTTCTTATACTTCCATATTAACATCTTCTAAACAAATGTTGGTTTTTTTCACTGCACCACCGTAAATACAGTACTAGAAATTTCGGAGCCTATTAAAGGAGTTAGTTCATAAACAAAAACATTGAAATCTTCTGAAAAAGATTATAAAAAACATAGTACACAAAAGGCAGGGCTTCAGCCGATATTGCTCTCTAGTTTTGATCAGAACTAACAAAATGTTTATGTGCTAATGAAGTTTTAAGGTAAGAATGACCATTATATTCATGATGAAAGTTTAATGGATGATATGTCTTATGTTAGCAGCAATGACAGTTGTGCCATCCATGTGATGAAGAAATTCAGTTTGTTTGAACTACTAATAGTGTACAATTCTCCTAGTCGTCGTGATTTATACTGCTTCTTGCACCAAATTTTTGGATGTCATATCTTATTTCTACCGTGTGCTGCACCGAATTCATCAAAGGACCGAAGGATATATCATAAAACGCCCAGTTTTGCTGCGTATGTCATTTGAAAGTCTCTGAGTTGATTGGAAAATGGAATACTATAGTGAATTGTCTATTCAATTCGTCTTTGTTTTCCACGATTTTTCTGAGATACATTGATTAAAAATTGAATCTAAGTCATAATTTTATTTTAAGATAATTAAAATAAGGAAAAAATATTTTTTATATATAATTCATTATTATTTAAATATTAATAATATCACTAAGTTATATCTAAAGGTATTGTAATACCTTGTTGTTTTATTATAATAATAATTCAAAATATTATAAAATAATAATATTTTAATATTTTAGGATATTTAAAACTATTAGTTGTAATTTAGTTTATTTTTGTTTTCAAATGTGAATTTGTTGGATCTGCAGATTTAAGTGATTAATTATATTCAATCCATGTAACAACTTTAATTAACTATTTAATTATCATAGTTGATAAATATTAATTTAATTAATTATTAAAATAAATTTTATGGAGTCTTTATTATAATATTATTAAAATTGGTAGTTGAAGTAATTAATGGGAGGGATAATGTGGTTTAGGAATTAATGGGGGATAAGGCTGTTGGAGAATTGAAGGAGGGAGTGGGGATTGGAGGGAGGAGGATAAGGGAGAGGGGACATAACTTGGGGAAGGATCTTTGGTTTTTGGGAAGGTAAAATTTTGGGAAGGAGGAGGAAGAAAGACTGAAAGAATGAGTTTTAGTGAACACTTTGGCTTGAGGACTCTCACAGGGACACAACTGTTGCTGGGAATTTTGGGCTCGAGGGTCAAGAAACCGCAAGGATTCCTGGAGCTAGGGAGTTGGAGAGGTTGTTCCTAGTTGGCTGGGAGGTTAATACTCAGTTTAGGCAGGATCAACATCATCAACTAGGAAAGCGCTAAATCAACTAAGCTTCAGGTTGAGGTAAATACCTTATGCTTTTTATGCTATCATTATATTGTTGTTAATTATTATGTTGTTAGTATATTGTTGTTGCTATGTTGTTAATTATTATGTTGTCAGTATGTTGTCATTGCTATGATGTTAATTATTATGTTGTTAGTATGTTGTTGTTGCTAAACTACCAAATATTATGTTGGTAGTAGAATATCAAGAAAGGAAATTCTAAACTAAGTAGCAGTAATTAAAGAAGTAGATTAGAAAGTATTTATGTATTTATTTATTTTTATGAGGCTTTATAATTCAGGCCTTACAAATGGTATTAGAGCCTGGTTTCAAAGCTGAAACCTTGGGCTTGAACAATCACTTAGTTGTGCAAACCAGTTCCTAGGATAGCATGTAACATACAACCTAAACCTTGGACATGTTCATGCAACTACCCTTTGTTTACAACCCTTAATAAAACAAAAAATAACCCAGAAAGGACCCTCGAACCCTAAGGAAACTACCCAGAAAATTATTGGACAAGAGGGTGAGTGCACCAGGGAAAAGACCATGCCACACCTCTTCCAGTCTTATGTCCATATGTTCCTCGTTCCACTGTTCCAACCTCTATACTTGCAAACATCCTCCCCTGCAAAATAACCAGAGGAAATAATTATAAGACTTACATCCTAGAAAGCTCCTCTCAGTATATATATATATATATATATATATATATATATATATAAAGATACTAAAACAATAAAAATAAACATATATATGGCTCAACACACAAAAGCGGAAATAAATATGTATATATATAAATAAGAAATATATTGAAAATATCAACAGAAATAAATATACATATATATAAATAAGAAATATATTGAAAATATCTATAATATTAAGATAAAAAAATAAAAAAAGGACTCTTATTATCCAAACTCCAAGTCATATTTGAGTCTGATTCCAAGTGTGAAGCTCGCAAAGAGAGCCCACAGGGACACCCATGGGGTTGTTTTTCTTAATTCCAAGCTCACACCAAATATTACACAAGTGTCTGAACACCAAAGAACTTGATTTGAGTCCAAGTATCAAACACCCGAGAGTTCATGAGAAGGGAAAAATGTGCACAACGCATCACAAGGTAGCACACCTGTCTAAGACAGTGACCATGAGGAAGGAGGATCCCATGAGGGGCTTGTTATTTCCTCAACGCGTTTATGCGCTAAGCATCAAACAACGATCCAAGCATATGACCAAAGCCTGACACCAAGCTATGTTCGAGCTTAGCACCACAAGATAGTCGAGACCGAGTGCCAACACAAGACAGCCGAGACCGAGCACCAGGCATCGAGTCACATGGAGGAGGAGCTCAAGAGGGGGCCCAAAAGGGGCACACTACGCTGAGACAAAGCGTCAGGCATCGATTCCCATGGAGGAGGAGATCATGAGGGGGCCCAAAAAGGAGTCACTAGCACCTTACACAAGCCAAGAACCAAGCACCAAATCGAGGAGAGCTCAGGGGTAACCAAGTGCTCTATGAGCCCAAAGGAGCTCGCCATGGAGGAAGGAGACCGTTGGTTCCTCCAACGCCCAGGCAAGCATCGAGAGTCAAGTCACGAGGAGCAACACTCACAGAAAGGTGCCAAAGAAACAACCCACACGCTCATTTCATGTGCACCCGTGCTCAAACCAAATGCCCAACACCAAGCTTACGAGACCACACAAACTCTGCGCTCGCCAATATGCCAAGCAGTTGCAGAGGGAAGAGGTTGTCGGGAAGAAATGTTATGGGATGTGTGAGTGAGTGTGTTGGGGGTAGGGTTTAGGTACTGAGAGCGGGAGCAGGGCACATGGGCCTGATGCGAGAACCCACAATGCCCAACTTTAATTATTTTAAATTCTTTTAAAATTTTAATTATTTTAAATTCTTTTAATTTCTTTTAATTCTTTTAAATTCTTTTAAATTTTAATTATTTTAAAATTCTTTTAAATTTTAATTATTTTAATTATAAAACTCAAACTATTGTTATAATGTATGGTTTAAAAAATAAAAAATAAAAAAAAATTAAAGTGATTAATTAATTAATGTATGGCTTGTTAATTAAAGTGATTAATTAACATTACCTTACATTAATATAATTCTATTAAGGGTAATGTGATTAATTTTTAGTTAATCAATTATAAGGCATTATTAAATAAGAGAGGGTTTAATTAATTATAAGGTATATAAGGATATCAGGGTTAGAAGACAGGTTATAATGCATGTTAATGAAATACCCAACGGTAAGTGGTGAAGTACCCCATAGTGCTATCCTAGTTAGCGAGGCAAGAGAGTTAGCAGTATACTTAGACGATGATACCAAGCTTAGATGCTTTAAGCCTGACCTAAGCCACTTACCCTAAAGAGAGTAACATCTGTTTACAGACAAGTAAAAAAAAAAAACTTACGCCTAACCCTATGTTTATAAGTATAAGTTGAGCGAATGTGGACTACCTTAAAACTCTTCCCTAATAAGCATTTGGTTTGATGCAGATTCAGTTATTCAAGGCGGCTAGGACTCGAGGAAATTGAGGCCGAGGGGCATCATCACAAGGACTGCCAACGCTGGCGCTGCCACCACCATCGCCTGAATTAGCTCTCATTTTTGCGCTCTTTGGAGGCTATTAATGAGACATTAAAGGGGCGTCAGTCAACAGATGTTGAAGTGGAACCCCCACCATCTGGAGTGGGTAACCCTGAAGCATCGAGGGACTCAAAGGGAGGGCCTCCACCTGGGGACATCACTAGAGAACTAGAGAAGATCAAACTCCCAGAGTTTGTCGAGGGTTGTGCAAGTGAACGTGCAGAGGCATGGCTGGAAGGAATGAAACGATGTTTCTCCTTAAGAGACTATGCTTCCACATCAAAAGCAAAAATATCAATATTTTAGTTGAGGGTCAGTGCCTTGAACTGGTGGGGTAACTTGGAGAGGCAATTGCACCTTACCCTAGACACCGTCTCATGGGAACTTTTTGATGATAGGTTTTAGAGGAAATATTGGCCGGCATACTACGAGGAACAATAGATGGGAGCATTTCATGCTCTAGTTCAGGGAAACAAGACCGTGGAAGAGTACGAGATCAGGTTCATGAAGTTGGTAAAATATGTCTCGTACATGGATATCGATCAAAGACAGGAATAACGCTTTGTGTATGTGTTAACCCTAAGATAAGGGCCATGGTATGGATGTGGAAACCGTCCTCAATAGCTGAAGCAGTTGAAAATGCACGTTATGCAAAGGAGCATATGATCTTAAATGGAGGTATGAGATCAACCTTTCCACAACATCCTGGATTCGTTGGGAAGGCCCCTAGGACCTTCTCCAGGGGAGGGAGCTCTAGACCACCTCCTTATGGAAATAGATTCGCATTTAGGGCAGTTGTTACAGGTATCTCAATGGCAGCGAGTGCAACATCCCACTCATCACCAACAACGCAAGCAGTTCTGTGACCTTCTCAGGGAGCAACAAGTAGGGACAGGGGCTCCAGGGAAAGGAACTCATTTCAGATACCGTCACAGGGAAGTGTGTAGGTTCCATCTTGTGTTACGTGTTGGGGGTGTGGAGGACCCCATTACTAGCGTGATTGCCCAAAGTTGCAAGCAGGATTTGTGCATAAAGAAGGAAAGGCATCGATGGGAAGAGCGAGTAGTAGCCACTAGATTTATGCAATGATTAATAATATCCCGGAAGAACATCAATCCACGGTGGCGGAGTCGTCAGGTACGCTAAATCATGTCAATGTTAAAATTTTATTTGATTCTAGTGATACAGATAGTTTCATTTCACCTTGTGCATTAGAAAAGTGTGGGTTGGCAGCCTACGAGCACGATGACTTTAAACAAGTCGAGATGGCTTCGGGGGGGAAATAAGCGGTAGGACGTAGTGTTGATAATTGTCTAGTAGACCTGGGAGTGTGTACTACTAGGTTGAAGGTATACGTCACTGTTCTGGGGATGTATGACCTAATCATTCGAATGGATTGGTTAGAATCCCATCAATCTATGGTAGATTGTTTCGCAAAAAGGGTGATTTGTGTTGACGATGAAGGAAGGTCATTAGATATCCACGGTGTACGAAGGAAGGTGACTCTACACTTTATCTCGACCATGAAGGTTAAATGTTGCATGACGAAAGGTTGCCGACGACATGTAGTGGAAGAATTCATTAAAAGGAAAGGACCCTCCTATGATCAATACCCAGTATTTTTGGAGTTTAAGGATGTTTTTCCGAAAGAGTTGCCAGGGTTACCTCTAGAGAGGGAGCTTGATTTTACCATTGAGTTAAGCCCTGGTGTAGAGCCAATTTCCAAGACTCCATATAGGATGACATCGTCAAAACTTTGTGAGTTGCATATGTAGTTGAAAGAACTACTCAACTTAGGGCAAATAAGTCCTAGTGTCTCACCTTGGGGTGCACTAGTAATTTTTGTGAAGAAAAAGGATGGTTCCTTACGACTGTATATAAATTACAGGGACTTGAACCATGCTATAGTGAAAAATAGGTACCCAATGTCACAGATAGATGCTTTGATCAGATGAAAGGAGCAACAGTGTTCTCAAAAATTGATTTGCGATATAAGGTATCACCAGTTAAGGATTAAGGAAGGAGATATTCCTAAAATTTCATTCCAAACTCGGTTTGTGTATTACGAATTCGTTGTAGTACCTTTCGGTTTGACCAATGCACCAACAATATTCATGAGCCTCATGAATGGTGTATTATGAAAGTACTTAGATCACTTTGTACAGGTCTTTCTGGATGATATCCTCATCTATTCCAAGAACAAAAGAGAACATGAGGAACACTTGTGAGTGGTGTTGTCATGCCTTAGAGAGAACAAATTGTATGGAAAGTTTTTGAAGTGTTATTTCTTCCAAAAATAAATCCACTATTTAGGACATATCATTTCTAGTGAAGGAATCTATGTGGACCCATGAAAGGTAAAGGCCATTATGGAATGGCCAGTGCCGAAAAATGCTCATGAGGTAAGAAGCTTCATGGGGCTAGTGGGTTATTATCGGAGATTTGTAGAAGGGTTCTCTAAAATAGAGAAACCCATCACCACTTTGTAGCGCAAGGGGGTTGGGTATGAATGGACAGAAGAATACAATAGTGCATTCATCGAGCTTAAGAGGTTACTAACTAGTGCACCAATTCTATGAGTGTCGGATATGGAAAAATATTTCATAGTCTGCATGGATGCCTCAAAGTAAGGGTTGGGGGACGTGCTAATGCAGGATGGAGGAGTGATAGTGTATGTGTCAAGGAAGTTGAAGCAACATGAGGAGCTTTACGCTACTCATGATTTAGAGTTGGCAGATGTAACGCTAGCTCTGAAACTTTTGAGGCACTATCTACTGGGGCAAAACTTTGAGCTCAAAATGGACCATGAAAGTTTAAAACATCTCTTCACTCAAAGGGATCTCAATGTCAGAAAGGGCGATGGAGTGAGTTTATGAGTGAGTATGAATTTGGAATTTTGTACATCAAGGGAAAAGAAAATGTGGTCATGGATGCCTTGAGTAGGATACCATGTGTCTTCTCCTTGGTACCCTTAAAATTCAATCTTAGGGAACATGTGTTGGGGCAACTTCTTGGAGATAGTTGGTATTTAAAGGTTACTTCAACCCTCCAGAGTGGAAGGCAATTTGATCCAAAGTATGAAGGATATATCCTAGAATCAAATGGACTATTAAGATATCAAGGAAGGATGTGCATCCCCAAAGGTGGGGATATTCGAAGCATCATACTCAAGGAAGCCCATATAACACTTTATAGTGTGCATTCGGGTGTGAAGAAAATGTACGCAAACATGAAGAAGATTTTCTTTTGGGTAGGCATGAAGCATGATGTAGTCCATTTCGTTGCCAAGTGCCTAGAGTGTCAACAAGTCAAATCTAACCACCACCACCCAACAGGTCTCCTACAACTGCATGATGTCCCTATGTCCAAATGGGATGTCATTTATATGGATTTTGTTGTGGGATTTCCGCTCACATCGCATAGACACAATGTCATTCTTGTGATAGTTGATAAGTTGATCAACAATGATCATTTTATTCTAGTTAGAGACACTTACGATGCCACTGATGTGGCATGCATGTTTGTAAGTGAGGTCATCCGTTTGCATGGGTTACCCAAGAAGATCATTTCATATAGGGACTCTAGATTCACTTCTAGGTTTTGGACAAGTTTGCAGTCAACATTGGGGACTCAATTGAACTTAAGAACAACTTATCATCCTAAAACAGATGGGAAAACTGAGAGAGTAAATCAAGTTATGGAAGACATGCTTAGGATGTATGTTATGGATAATCAAACCCATTGGGAGAAGTACCTACCTTTGGTAGAGTTCGCCTATAATAACAATTTTCATAGCCCCATTGGAATGCCACCCTACGAAGATCTGTATGGAAGGCCATGCAGAACACCGTTGAGTTGGGAAAGGTTAGAAGACTGAGTGACAGTTGGGCCTGAATTGAATCAAGAGATGGAGGAATAGGTGATTCAGATTAGGCAAAGACTAAAGGAAGCATAGGATAGACAGAAAAGTTATGCTGATGTACATAGGACTGACCGAAGTTATAAAGTGGGAGATCAAGTTTTAATTTGTATCAGACCTAATAAGAGTACCATTTAGTTCGGGAATGGGACAAAGTTGTCGCCTCGATTTATAGGACCGCTCAAAATCCAAGAGAGAATTGGACCTGTTGCCTATCATATTGTACTGCCACCCCACATGCATAAAAACTCATAATGTTTTTCATGTATCTGTTCTACGTGATAATGTTGTTGATGAATCTCATAATCTAAATTGGAAGGAATTGCAGGTATCGGGCGTCGAAACGCTCACGGTAGAACCGTTACGCATATTAGACCGTAGGGTCCGACAGCTCTGGAACCATCTGGTAGACCAAGTTAAGGTCCAGTGGGAGAAGTATAGCCCATGATCTGTTACTTGGGAGGACGTTGAGACCTTACGATGAGATCATCCCTCACTTTTTTTACCACCTCGGGAATATGTTTCTCGAAGGTTGGGTGTATGTAATGCCGCCTTTTGACTTAGACAACTAGAATTACCTAAGGCCCAATCACCTTTATTTTCTATTCACTCTGAAACTATTAATGATACACTTGAACTTTTAAGACATATTGATCTATTATGTGAATGTTAATTCTATGAATGTTTAACGTTATTTGAATGATGATGAATATTATGCAATCTATTATGTGAATGTCAATTCTATGAATGTTTAACGTTATTTGAATGATGATGAATATTATGCAATCTATTATGTGAATGAAAATTCTATGAATGTTTAACGTTATTTGAATGATGATGGACATTATACAATCTAT
>SNQJ01S0178927.1:0-14766 GCA_010110895.2 Picea sitchensis | reverse complement strand
CACATGGAGTGCCATGTGTGACAAACTTTCTCCAGACCGTACTCCTTTGTGATTTAGTTGAGTTGATTCGTGAGGACACTTATTCAAGAAGGGATAAGTGGAACACTTATTCGATAAGGAATAAGTGAATTTTGGCTTATAGCCCATCGTCCCATGTGGAGAGAACATGAGGAAATGTCAAGGGAGTTGACCCTTGACATCTCACACTATGGGGAGTTGACCCTAAGTGTTCCTAGAGGAAGTAGCCTCTAGAAGTCCACATGGGAGTGCCATGTGTGACCAACCTTTTGCTACTATGGTGGTTGTGTACCACTGGCGGAGACTACGAGTCTCTGGATAGTATTTGTGTACTACTATGGAAAGATACCTCCCTCACTAAGAGGGAGTGTTGATGTTTCATCATTGGGTGGAACTTCTCCTAGATTGGGCTGCAGACCAAGGGAGATAGAATACATTTATCACAAAGGTTCACTTGTGGTAAATGGGCCCAGACATAGTCCTTCCTTGATCATGATAAGGAATAATATGGACTTGAGGTGCTTGAATTGCTTTCCACGTGTCAGTTAGCATCAAGTCATCATTCACTCATAGGTGTGTGCCTGTGGTGAAAGATCCTGGTGTGTTCTTTGTTCTAGTCATGGTGCCTTGACAAGGACTGATAAAGACACAAGATGTTATATGATATTACATGCGGACCCAAATTGAGCCTAATCTTAGAGAGAGTTAATTGGCTCAAAGGGAGAGTCGCAGAAGGAGTTTCTCCTTGGTTCAGGTGGGAGAGAGATGTCTCTCAAGACTAACAGACAAGAGTCATGATTCTAGGGTGAAGTTTTTATACTTCAAAGACAAGAGTGGCATGTTGAAAAATGTCTCCCTCATTGAGAGGGAGTGTTTATGTTTGGATAACATCGGGAAGACATTCTTTAAATATAATAATTAATAATATAATTATTATTGATTATTAAATGTCATATATAATAAGTAAATGATAATAATAAATAGTTATTGATTATTCAAGGGACACATCCTTTCATGGATGGTCACCTTATGTTCCCTATATATGGAACACTCATTATTGTAATAACATATTGAACATCTCTCATATCTCATATAAGGAAAAACCAATAGTCTGTAGCATGCAATATTGAAATTATTCTCATAATTATAAATGATACCCTTTGCATGTACCTAGATCATAAAAAATGTATATTAGGAATAAAAATATCTTCTCATAATTAGATAAAACAATTTATTGATCTTAAAATGAAATATTCAGGTCACTTCCCTTAGCTTGATTTCCTTTGTTTCGCAAACCTGAAACAAACCATCCAAAATCAATAAAAAATTATAAATAAAGGTTATATATCTTGACAATACCTTTCCAATGATATATAGAATTCTCAAAATATGGATCGGAATTAAAAGTTATCATGAAAAAATTGTAAGAATTCTACATGTTGTAGCTTTATTTCTAAAACTGTAAACAAAAAGTATAAAATCATGAAAAACATATAACTACAAAGTTGTATATATCAGAAATACCTTTCAAATGGTATGAGGAATTACTCAAATGGAGTTTAGGATGAAACCTTATCACAAAAATACCAAATTGGGTTATTTTCTCATCGATGACATCTTAGAACATTTGTTTGCACTCGAGAAAAACATGGCATTTTTTAGTATAGTTTATCAAGAAAGACCAAAAGTTTAGATCTATTCTTTCTCATGATTGGATGGCTAGGATTTTTCGCATCGACAATCAATGAATGATTCTTACTCTTTATGCACCCATAGGAGTTTCTTTGATGTTAATAGTTCATCGGTGCTTTTCGAGCTTGTTTATTTGGTGCACATTGTTAATATCAAATCGTGATGTGGAAATACATGTGGTTATGTATGATGATGTGGTATAATATGTACCAATTGAGTTTTTAGAATAAAGTTTGGAAGATGACATGGAAAGGTATGATGAGACACCTAGTGATATGACATGGTCATCTATGGAAGAGATGTGAGAATATGGATCGCATGGGCAACCATTTTTTATGTTAAATTTTTTTATGGTTGAGATTAGACATTCTAAAAAACGAACATTTTTGGTTCATTTTGAACTCATTATTCTATCATTGATCGATGAAGCGGGTTTGCGTGGGATGTTTAAATATTCATGTCAAAACCCGATGGTGCTTGATGGATTCATCGACATCGACAAAAAGTGTTCCCACTTTCCAAAATATATGTAATTAAAACCTCACGATCATTGATGATCCAAGAGACACTTGTACCATGATTATGTATGTATTGATGCATGAGATGACGTGATAGGATGACACAACGATACATGTGGCATCTAATGTGGATGACCGATATGAAACAAATCAAGGGTAGTCTCTGACATGGACATGATGTGGAATGATGATGTGTCATTTTATGATTGATGACTTAGAGATGATGACGTGGACCCGTAAAATGATGTGGAAGTGTATAGTCATGTTGACATGGAAAAAGGAGTGTAGATGGTGATGTGGCATGCAAAAATTTCTTGATGAATCAATATTTGATGTGGTAGGGAAAATGAAAATAATGGCATGTCAACGCTAGATGGTAATGTGGTCTACTAACATATCGCATGATGAGGAACTTATTGAAACCACAAGGAATGGATGAGGCATAAATTAAGATTTTTCAACAGTTTATATTTACTCTCCCTTGTGACCGAACAATAGGATTGGTCTCCCAATAAAACTATCATGAGCCATTGGAGGGAAACTTTGTGTGCAACACTTGTAAGGATAAATGATCTAGCTAACACCTGATGAGTTCATCAACATCAATTGGCATGAGCACAAATGCACCATAACAGTTCGCCAAAAACTATCGATCATCGATGGTTATCTATACAGTGGTGATGTGTGCAATGATGTATGTATTTGATGTGGCAGGTGACCTGAAGGATGATGTGGAAGGAATGTAGTATGGAAGATGATGTGGAAATCTGACATGGGAGATGACCTAATAGTTGATATGGAAAGTTATGTGGAAGGTATGGATAGTGATTTGGGAGGTGACATGGACATGAGAAATGACATCAAAACTGACGTGGTATTTTTCATGGCCATTAAAAAACCCTACTCGAGTGGTAAACATCAATGGTTGAGATTCACCCTCATTCATGATTGAATAGTTGGGAGAGGTTTTCCTTGTTTCACAATCCATCGATGATCAAGGAGCTATGTTATACTTCACTCTAGACCCATGTGGTTTCATCCAACGTTGATGATCCATCGAGGATCGATCGAATATATGACTCATTGAAACTTATCTTGAGTTTTTTGATCCATTATATTTTTCCCCAACCCTAATGAATTTATCAGAGCTTTTGAAAACCTACATTTAAGCTCTTTTTGACTCATTTTAAATAATTTATTTTCACCCTTTTATGTAAACATTAGAGTCTTTTTATTGGAGTTTCTAGATATTTTAAATCTAAATAAAACAAAAGAAAAAATGTGTAACCTTAACAAAGGATAAATATACAACCTATGCAAAGCTAAAAGGAAAGGTATATAATGGCTTTAAAAGAAAAGCGGTACCCAAAAAATTGAAAATTTTAAGGGTATGTTGAGGACTCAACAAATGGCGATTTACTAGACGAAACCAACATCTTTGTTTATACCTCCAATCAAAACCAAACAATTTTATATAACATATAATTAGAACAAGAAGAGAAAACATAAACCACCCATAGATCCCTCTATATGTAATTTAGAAATCATTATTTACCTTGTCATGAGGTTTTTATTTTTAATCAATAACAAACGATAAGTCCTTTTGATCACTAACGTACACATTGAATAAGAAAACCAAATTAGATATGACTTCTAGTATTATGGTATTATTTTGTATAATTTCTAAGTAACCTTATCACCCTTCTTGTGTCGCTCTGTAGCCAACGAACATCCATAGCCCCAATGGAGTCACCTCAATATGCCAAACCTTGCTTTGTTGCCTTCAAGTGTCCATATCCCCAATGGATATATATTCATTCCCTCCTTGACATCATGATTCCCTTTTGAGTTATTTTCCTACCTCATCATTTCTTTCTTTTATTGTTGTAATGAAAAGCATATGTACCCATTACTGGATATTTTTTGTGATGAGAAGTTCTTGTGGGATATGTATCTGAGTCTAGGAGGATGACATTTGTTAGTGAAAGAATGAATTAGGCCCCTAGGATTTTAAATCTTACCCATTCTAAAAGAAGTAATACATTCATCAGTTTCGCATTCATCATTTAGATCATAATTTGTAGAGTAATATGACTTTTTTAATCTTTTGATATTTGATAATATCCATTACAACCACCGACAAAGCATTTTGTTTTTTCCAAGTCACATATAAAAGAATCTATAATTACTTTATAACTCTTTCTCCTAATCACTATCATCTTAATTTACTTTTGATATTTAAAACAAACAAGGTTTTTAGTAGAGAACTAGAATGTCCTGCTCCATAGACCAGAGGCTAAAAACTGTACATCCCCAAAAAATTATTTATGGAAAAACAAACAAAAATCAAGCATCGAAATCATGAAATAACAAACAAAACATCCAAAGTAAGAATCATGAAGATCAACTATGAAAATCAAAGCTGCAACCATTCATCAATAAAAATAAATAAAAAATAAAACCAACCGAACTTAAGAAAAACAAAACTAAATTTGAAATCAAAACATAACTAAAATCAATTTTAAAGTGAATGTGTGAAACAAGGAAAAAATAAAAAATACTATGGAAAAAGAATTGAAAATCATATTATAATGTGATGACTTTTACTCAAGAAACCAAAATTGGGCCAACATCTTATTCAGAAAAAAATAAAATAAGCTAGTATTACCCTAACCTACAACGTCTCAACCAATACTATGTGAAATCATAAATCCAGAGTAACCATTTAATTACCTCAACAATTAATCAGGCTATCAATGCATTGTGTAGGTTTGTGTACTTGAGGCATAAGATATTGTTTTATTGAAATAATTAAAACATTATGTTATTGTTTAAAATAAAAAGTATTGGACACTTATTGATTTGAGAAAATTTCCTGGAAAAAGAAAATTCCAAAAAGTCTTTTAAATGATATCATTAAAACCATTTTGGCAATGTTGGAGTATTAAAAAGGAATGCAAATTTAAGTGATTTACTTGATCATAGAAATTATTTTGCATTTCCAAAATAAAACCAACTGATAATTCTTCGTGGTTCAACCCACTAATTATGTCGTTATGTGTGATGATGGGTTGTCTACCTTTTATTGTCCCTCCATGAAGAGCTTTAAATTTTGTTTGCACTCCTTGATGTATATTTTCCAACATTGGCATTTGTTCAAAGGGATAATGATTTTAGGTTGAATAAGTTCCATGCATGATATATCAAATCCCAAATTCAGTTTCTGAAAAGAAAAATTGTCATAAAAAATAGGGTTATCGTAATCAAACGTTGTTTCCTTATATTCAATAAATTATGATTGAAAGGAATTATCAAAATTCTACACACTGAATGAACATTTACTCTCACTATATGTTTGATCAATCCATGTTTGGAAATATTCCTACTTTATTGCATCACTTTGTATTTTATTTCCAAAAGAAGAGTCAACTATATGACAAGATGACAAATTAAATAAATCTGAGTAGAGGTTATAAAAAAAATTCAGACTATGAAATTGACTTGATTTCTTCAGCAATATCATTTTCACAAACAAACAAATATTGATTATTCTTTTGATATTTAGCTGATATAACCTACTTGGTCTGTTCACTTTTAGTTTTTGTTGTAAATTTACTTGTTTCAGTGAAAGAGTATAGTTCAAAGATAATATCTTTTTCATTCTCTTCCCATTGTTCATCACCATCAAGGGAAGATACCAACTCTATATCAACTCCGGAAATTGATTCTTTGTCAAAGAATAATTTGGAATCCTTTTTTAAAATACCACCTTGGAATTGTTCCTTGAAATCATATTGTAAAAAACAAGAGACATGAAGATCAACACGATATGTTTCAATAATTAGAATAATTTTTTCATGTTGTGGAAAGACCGAAATTTTGTTATGGAAATCTGGATCAAAATCTTAAAAAATAACTTCTTGTAAGTTGGAGCTATTTGCAATTTCTAGATTGTATTTTTCTATAATATTTCCCAAGTTAATAACTTCCACATCATTAGTTTCAATAAGGGGAAAACAATTTCTTTCTCGTGATTCCATCTCTCCTAACAATAGTTGTAATGGATCTGTTTCAAGAAATAGTGAGAATGAAATATCAGGTGGGAAATAATCAGGATGTTGAGAATTTTCCTCATTGTTTGAGAGTACACTCTGCTTCAGGGAAAAAGAGAAGGTACGTAAACCAATCAAGGATTTATTTATGGGAGGTATATTATTTTCAAGAAACCTACAACAAATTTGCACGAATATTTGATGGAAATAATCCAGAGGTCCATTTATACTCTTACGAATTTATACCAGTTCATTAGAAATCTCTTCATAATCATTGTCTTCTTGATTACACTATTATGACATGATGATATAAGAAATTATGGTGGAGGATGCTCTTGATAAATCAAATCCTTATCATTACTCATTAATGACTTTTCCTCTTCAGTAGAAGAAAATAAATAGGATCACAAGGTAAATAAATTCAGATATAGAAGGTTTTTCACTTTCACAAAATCTATCATAAATCGATACAACCCTTAATAACAATTCATCAAAAGATTCACCTTTCATTTTTCATTTTTTATTGAATTAAGCACACAGTTCATCATAGTCATAGTTATCATGTGTATCTAGGAAAACTTCCATGAACTATTTCCAACTATGAATTCATTCAGTTGGCAATGCCTTATACCAAGCCTGAATTCATACTTCCAATGTGGGAGTAAATAATCTACATAGTTAAGCATCTTGAAAAACCTTAAGATTGTTACATGAAAGATTAAATTCACTAAGATGCCTATATGCAAAGGTCTTATTTTCACAATCAAATTTTATTTTAGCCAAGATATATACTATATTTTTTGAGATACCCTGCAAGGTTCTTGGGAGACTAAAAGCATGGTACCATGTAGGAATATGGAGAGGATCCATGAGATGTTAATACATTTTATAACAATAGATCCACACAGGCCAAATTGTCATCCAGGACCTCCTTCTAGCATCAATTCTATTGAGGGGGTTAAATTTCCCATGCTCAACAGTAGGGACTAAACCCAAGGAAGAGGCCCAATTAGACTCTTCCCTATTTGGTATGGAATAATCCTTCAGTTTAATGGTTCGAAAACCATTCGATGGGCTTTAAAATTTATCTGATTTTGTTCCTTTTAATGTTTTTTGTTTTAATTCTATCTACTGCAAAAAAGAAGTAAACTAAGGATTTTGGAGAAATTTGTGTTGAGGATAACCTATGGAAATAGTGAATGAAAACTATCTAAGAGTTTATATTCCATAAGAAATAACTCCCCTAAGAATATATTACCCATCTGATACCATCCAGAAAACAATAACTAATTGGCAATAAAAAGAGATGAAATTTAACTGTGAGACATTCAAAACTAATTCCACAACATCCCAGATAATGGAAAAAAATATTAACTAATAAAAAAAATAACAATTTACCGAAAGTATCCAACAATTAATTCAACCAAATAAGATAGCTTAAAAGTATTGAAATTCTTATTATATTCCAACAACATTTAATCAATTGTAGAATAATCCACAATGTTGAATAAACACATAGAAATTCAGCAAACTAAAATGTCTTGACTCCAAAGAGTTTTTGAATTCATCCTTGAAATAATTCTTCGGTTACAATCCACTTGACATCCTTTCAGATATCAAAAAGATCATGATATAGTTCCAGAGATCAAAAACCCCTATAGTTAGAGGTCAATCTCTCTATTTATAAAATAAAAACTAATTTAATTATGGAATAAAAATAAAATTGACTTTATTAAAAGTCATGCATTATCCTCATGTAATTTCCATCTTAAATGAACAAAAGTATTGATAAATCATCCATGAAAAAATACATGCACTTAGCCACACCTCCAATTAATCATCGACTTCAATTCATGCATGCTTAACCTCATAAATGATTCAAGACATTGTTTTTTCTTAAGCAACCTCATGCATGCATCTTTAATTTGATTTATTTTATTTTATTTTAGGCACAGTTAACTCCAACTAAGTCGTTCTTCAATATTTAGTAATCATTTTCTTCTAAAATTGGAATGTTCATGCACCCAGTCACCAATTCTTACAACTCTGTTCTCATGTTTATGTTTGTCAACTGGTGGAAATCTACCAATTTGCAACATGCAATATTGAAATTCTTCTCATCGTGATAAATGATACCCTTTGCATGTCCCTGAATCATAACAATTGTATGTTAGGAATAAAAATATATTCTCATAATCAGATAAAACAATTTATTGATCTTAAAATGAAATATTTGAGTCACTTCCCTTAGCTTGATTTCCTCTGTTTTGCAAACCTAAAACAAACTATGAAAAAACAATAAAAATTATAAAAAAAAAGTTGTATCTCAAGAGATACCTTTGCAATGATATATGGAATTTTCAAAATGGGGATCAGAATCAACATTTATCATAAAAAAAAACCATAAGAATTATGCATCTTGTAGCTTTATTTCCAAAACCGTAAACAAAAAGTACAAAATCATGAAAAACTTATAACTACAAAGTTGTATAGATCGGTGAGAAATTTCCCACACTATAAGGCACACCTCAAATGGATTTCAAGATCAAAAGTTGACACAAAAATACCAAATTGGGTTCTTTTCTCATTGACGACTTTTTAGAACGTTTTTTTGCGCTTGGAAAAAACATGGAATGTTTTAGCATAGTTTATGAAGGAGGACCAACAGTTCAAATCTATTATTTCTCATGATTGGATGGCTAGTATTTGTATCATTAGTGATCGAGGAATGCTTGTTACCCTTTACACACCTATAGGATTTTTGTTGAAGCTGATAATTCATCTTTTCTTTTCGAGCTTGTTTCTTTGGTGCGCATTGTTAAGATCAAATGGTGATGTGGAAATACATGTGGTTCCATATGATGATTTTGTAGGATATGTCCCAACTAAGGTGTCATAGTAAAATTTGGAAGATGACATGGAAATGTACGATGCGAAATGTGGCGAGATGAAGTGGTCATGTATGGAAGTGATGTGATAGTATGGATACCATGAGCGACCATTGTTTATGTTAAAATTTTCAACGGTTGAGATTCAACATTATGAAAAACGAACGGTTGTGGTTCATTGTGAACTCATTATTCTATCAGCGATCGATGAAGCGATTTTGCGTGGGCTATTTAAAGATTCCTGTCAAAACCTATCGATGCCCAATGGATTCATTAACGTCAATGAAAAGTGTGCCCACTTTCCAGAATATATAATTAAAACCTCTTGATCAATAATGATACAAGAGACACTCATACCATGATTATGTATGCAGTGATGCATGGGTTGATGTGGTGGGATGACACAATGAGACATACAGCATCTGATGTGGATGGTGACATGAAAAAAATGAAGCACATTTTGTGATGTGGAATGATGATGTGTCATTTTAAGATTGATGACTTGGAGATGATGAAGTGGACTTGTACAATGATGTGGTAGTGTAAAATAATGTTGACATGGGAAAATGAGTGTATATGGCTATGTGGCATGCAAATGTGTCTTGAGGAATCAATGATCGATGTGGTATGGGAAATGAAAACAATAATGTGTCAACGATTGAATGGTAATGTGGTATGCTAACATGTCACACGACAAGGAACTCATTGAAACCACAAGGAATGAATGAGGCACAGGTTAATATTTTTCAACTGTTTATATTACGCATCCTCATGACCAAACGATAGGATTGGTCTCCCAAGAAAAATCTCATCGTCCATTGGGGATAAACATTGTGTAAAAAAGTTGTAAGGCTAAATGATATAGCCTACACCCAATTATTTCATCGACATCAACTGGCATGAGCGCAAATGCACCATAACAGTTAACCAAAAAATCTCAATCGTCAATGGTTATATGTAGAATGGTGATATGTGAAATGATGTATGTAGTTGATGTGGTAGGAGACTTGGTTGATGATGTGGCAGGAATGTAGTACAAAAGATGATGTGGCAAGATGATGTGGCGGATGACCAGATAGCTAACATGGAAAGTGACATGGAAGGCATGGATAATGATGTGGGAGGTGACGTGGTCATAGGAGATCGCATGGAAAATTGACATGGTAGCTTTTGTGGCCATCAAATAACCTCACCTAAGTGGTAAGTAATGACGACCGAGATTCACGCTCATTCACGATCAAATGGTTGAGAGAGATTTTCCTCATTTCACAATCCTTCGATGATCAAGGAGATATGTTATACTTCACTCTGAACCCATGTGGATTCGACCGATGTCGATGATCCATCGGCTATCAGTCGAATACATGACTCATTGAACATTTGTTGGAGTTTATCCCGGACACCGAAGCATTCATCGGAAATTCCTTTAATCCTTCATCGAGATTGGGATTTCAAGTGTGTTTATCGATTATATTTTTCCCTGACCCTGATGACTTCATGAAAGATTTTGAAATACTCAATTTATGCTCTTTTTGACTCATTTTAAATTGTTTATTTTCTTCCCTTTTATGCAAACATGAGAGTCTTTTTTATTAGAGTTTCTGGAGATTTTAAATGTAAAGAAAAAATGCATAAAATTAAAAAAAGATAAATATTGCAACCTATTTAAATCCAAAAATAAAGGTATAGAATGGCTAAAAGAAAAGTGGTACCCAAAAAATTGAAAATTTCAAGGGTGTGTTGTGGAATCAACAAGTCATGAACCTTGTGAATGACTATGTAAATTTCTCATGCACAAAGTCTGTGAGTGATTGAATTATACTTGCATAGGATCGTGTGGGTATAATTTAATCACTCGCACACTTAAAATTTTCAATTTTTTGGGTACCACTTTTACCCCATGTAGTCCACCTATGTAAAGAATAAAAATGGTTGTATGGCCCTCTATATGGCCCCTATCATGAAAAGTAAAAAATTGCAGGACGTCCTATTGATAGATTGGATTGGTTGTCATTGATGTCAACCCTTGAAGCAAGTCTCGTAGAAAATTCTAGTATCCCTAGAGGTGTGGTTGAGGAACCTGAGTTTGTATGAGGAACAAAGGCTATCATAGATGGATAGTACATGTCATGTTATTTTCGGTGATATGTGATATGTCACATGGTTCCTCACGGTTGCGGAGATATCACTTTGTGAAGTTGGAGGAACCTCATGAATATTCTATAATACCCTAGAAGGTCAACAAACAAGTCAATTATTCTACAATCTCCTATAAATTCTTCAAGAATTTTACTAGTCAAAGTGGTTGCAACAAGGATTTAATCATGGGTAAAGTTGTTGCAATAAGAAAATAATTAAAAATAAATTATTTGCAACAAGAAGTTGTGAGTTTACTAATTGTGGGAAAAGTAGTTGCAAGTGGGTAAAGTAGTTGAAAGTGGGTTATTCGTAAAAGAGGGAAGTTGGGTAAAAAAGTTAGAAGATGACCCCTAAAGGAAGACACTTCGAGAGTATAAATAAGAGAGAAAGATACTCTCATTAGCACCTATTGAGCACACTGAATATATATCTTGTGAAAGGTTTATTGCAGGTACTCATTGATACATCTGAAGTTGTGCAAGTCTGAGGTAGAAAAGGAAGAGTGAAACAAAGTTTCATAATTGCACAAGGAAGCAGGAAGATCATGGAAATCCTTCATTAGGGTGATCCTCTTGGGTCAAAGAATAGATGTCCTGCGAGGCATCCCCTTGGTTTTCCTATAGCCTATCACGCGAGGCCTTACGAGACAATTGGCTTCATCACGTGATTCCCTATCATAGTTGAAGGATGAGGCATAGTTCATATTTCCAAGGTTGAAGAGAGGCTACATGAAATTTGAATGTGGGTAGGTACAACTGATCTATCTACAGGATCAAAAGGTATGTTATATGCTTGTGTGTAATTGGATGTTGGTGATTGTGTGAGATATGGTTATGGGAGATTGAGTATTTTCCCTGGAGAGAATATTGGTTGTATGATACATATTGTATGAGACAGAGATACAGAGGTACAATACTGGTATATTTGTTGTTTAGCATTGGCACATTTTGTTGGGTATATTGTTGAGGCATATCTTGTATTTCTTGGTATATGTTTGAGGGCTTTTGGTTGAGGAGTTTTTCTGAAGTTATTGGTATAGATTGAGGTTGCATAACAGTGAGGTTTGATTCTTGGTTGATGTGAGGGTTCCATACATTTGGTTATGGTTGTTTTTATGTGTATGGAACATGAATAGAGAGACATATTTGTACATGGTATGAGCTATACACTTGTGACAATCGGTATGAGATCTATGTTATCAGATCTAATTGTTTGAGGAGATTATTGGTATAGTTTATTGGTACATGTTGGTATAGATTATTGGTACAGGTTGCTACAAGTTGTTTGTACAAGTTGGTACAGTTTTATGTGACACGTTTTATAGTGAAATATTTCACAGTGACAAAGAGACAGTGGTTGCATCAGTTATTTGGAACTTATGCTTCATGGTGGTTGGATGGGGAAAGGATAAGTGGTTGTAGCCACCTTATGGGGTGATTGAGTGAGAAATCACAAGAACCTCCCTTGCTTGGTGGATAGGAAACTAATCTGCTAGAATTCTTGTAGGAGGAGGACAGTGACCTTCATCCCTGACTGTTGCTAAATAGAAAGAAGAATTCTAGGTGTAATGGTTAAGAATGATTATGATCTAAAGATACTCTGGAGTTCTGAACTAGAATACTTAGTAAGTAACATACTTTGAAATTGTATTTGGGATTTAAGGGAATAGTCCAAATGTTATTAAAAATTAAAATTTATTATAAATAAGGTAAAATGGTTGATTAAATGTTGATCATGAATGTGGTAAAGGAAGTGTTGGGGCACTTCTAGATGCCTAATGGGTCAGATTGACATCTAGTGGTGGATGGTAGCCATATAGATATGGTTTGGATCGTAGTGAGAGAATATAGAAAAGGATTTCCTTGATCAAAAGGTATGTTGATCAAGACCAGTTGGAAAATAGATTGGTTGTTTTGTTACCTTGGGCATGGTTATAATTGCCCAGACTGTATTTATGAGTGGGAAAGTTTTTCATGGAACTTGAGGAAAGAGTGTTTTCTCGCTAGTTGTTATCATATAGAAACAAAACTATAGTTATGACTATGTTCGTTAAACTGCCAGGTGGATGTCATGTGAATAAATACAAGTTCCCAACTGAGAGAGAAGCTCAATGTTGAGGATCTCTATGGAACTTGTCATGAGAATGGTAGTAAGATCCTTGAGAGAAGGAGCTGGAAGTTTGATGTGTCCATCGAGGACATCGAAAGGGGTACAATAAATGAAGTTGCATGATGAATGTTTAGCTATGTATGTATATACTTGAGTGCATGAATTTGATGCAATGCAAGGTTCCCTTATATGAAGATTGATATTAAGACCAAGTAGATATAAAGGATATTAAATGTGCAAGTGATGCATATATATGATGTATGAGAATATGTATACTAAAGGAAGGATGTTGGCCCTTGACCAGGTTTTGAGGAAACACTAGTGATGTTTGACCATTTTTTGGGACTTCGACAGGCTGGTCGAAGATGGAGCACCCATGCGAAGCGAAGATCGCAGGATCTCACCCCCTTTTACGGGATTTTTGGGTTTTAGGGCTTATATAACGGGTATGGGATGTCATCCCATGGATCTTACCAATGTTTAGGCCTATTTTGTAATGTATAAATAAGTATCTAGGCGATGTAAAAAAGGGTCGATGTCTTAGTGCTAATATTATCTATGTGAAAGAAGATGTGTTAAGGCTTGCAGAGCTAACTACAAGCGTTTTGTAAGTGCTTGGTGCAAACAGACTATGTAAGGCTTTGTTCTTTGATACAACTCTAGGAAGGAGGATCTGGAAAGGTGCGCACAGATTTCTTGTCCTATGCGGAGTTGGCGTTTTGGCTTAGTGCATGTATGAAGATTGGAAGAGAATAATAAGAAGAGAAGAAGATTGGTGGATGTAGCCCCACACTCGGGTGAACCACGTATATCTTGTGTTGATGTGCTTTGTGCTATGATGTTCATATTGTTTATGTACGTGATTTATTAATATAGATGTATGGTAAATCCAGTTGATGCTTATTGCTTTATGATATGAATGAATGCTAGATCTACTTTGATGTTATGTGTTGAATGGTTAGATATGCTTGGATCTTGGTTGTTACTGCGCTGATCTATAATTAGGGTTTTAGCCTGCGATGTGAATGGGGATTAAAGACTAATGAATTTTATTGGCTAAGTGCTATGTTAAGTACTTTCATCACAGATTTGTGTCCCAACTAGGTTGTAGACACTTGGGTCCTACAACCCCCTGTCTCTACCTCGGGTGAGACTTCATCTACTTCGTAGGTGTTTCTGAAAGGGCCAATAGTTAAGGTTTTGTTGGTGCGTTGTTGAAGTGTTGTGTTAACTTCCAAATGAAACCGTCCTTTCGGCCGAGTTTTGGGTGGATATCATAGCTTTCAGTAGTATCTTCAAGTCATTTTTGAGTTTTTACAGTTGAGAAAAATTTTGGTTTTGGTGTGTCTT
>SNQJ01S0178926.1:19627-33030 GCA_010110895.2 Picea sitchensis | reverse complement strand
TCAAGAAACAATTTAACCACTGGAAGCAAATCATTGAATATGCTAAGATTGGAGCACCAAGGTTTGATGGTCAGAATTATGCTTTCTGGAATAAAAGTATGAAAACCTTTTTACAGGCACATGGATTTGATGTTTGGAAGTCGGTAGTAGAGGTATATACAATACCTGACACTCCCCCAATTGATAAAGATCGAAAGAAACTCGATGAAAACAATTCAAAGGCTAAAGACACCATTCTGAGCAGTTTGGATGATTCAGTATTTGTCAAGGCTATGCATTGCAACACTGCAAAGGAGCTTTGGGATAAACTTCAAAATATTTACAAAGGAGATGACAAAGTCAAAGGAGCTAAGATTCAAACCCTTAGAGCTAAGTTTGAGCAATTGAAGATGAAGGAAGATGAAGACATTTCAGCCTACTTTCTACGAGTTGACGAATTAGTGAACACTATTATAGGACTGGGAGAAGAAGTTGATGAATCAGTGATCGTTCAAAAGGTTCTAAGATCTCTTCCTATGAGATTTGATCCTAAGATATCAACCCTGGAAGAAAGAACAAATCTTGACAGTTTGAGCATGGACGAGCAACATGGAATATCCACAGCTTATGAAATGAGGATAGCATTAGATAATCCAGTCACGAAGGAAACAACATTCAAGGAATCCAAGAATACAAAGAAGTGGGAAAATCAAAATTCAAAACCAAATTCTAGATGCAGCGACGATTCAGAGGAAGATGAAGAAGTGGAAAAATTCGTAAGAAAGTTGAAAAGAGGAACCAGAAAGTACAAAGTTATGCTTCCATTGAAATGTTTTAATTGTGATGGTACTCATCATTTTGCTTCTAAATGTCCTTATGCTAAGAATAAAGGTAGCAATGAAGAAGAAGATCCTAAGAAGAAAAATAAAAATAAAAAGGGAGACAAGAGAAGGAACAAAAAGAAATTCTTCAAGAAAAGTTTCTACTCAAAGGAAGACAACTCCTCATCAGATGAGGATGATGATAGTGACAGTTATTTGGAAAGAGTACTCTTCATGGAAGTAGATGATGATGAAACATATTCTGAAGAAGAAGGTTAAGTTGATCTCAGAGTAGAATTAATTAGTGCCCTAGAAGAACCGAGGAAAGAAAGAAAGAAAAATAAGTCACTCAAGGCATAATTAAAGACGAAAGAAGGATCTCAAAATTCCAACTCGAAGAAATCCAACAGATAATCACGAAGTTAAAAATACAGGTAGAAAAAAACAAAAGGATTGAAGAAACTCTCATAATTCAGTTAGAAGAAAAGGAGCAGATGATTGAAAGCTTGGAAGCAGAAATAGTAACTTTAAGAAAATATCTCCAGAAGAAATATATGCAACAGAATAACACCAAAATATTGGATGAGATCATTAGCATTCAAAGGCCATACTATGACAGGTCTAGGCTAGGATAGAACCAGATGCAGACTGAGAAAGATTCAATCTTGAAGACGACATAACATGAAGTAGAACAAAGCAACTATGCAGAAATAGTCAGGGGAAATCAAGAAGAAAATCATAGAGGAACTGGACCACCTAGAAGTTTCAGAACACAAAATCAACAATCAACGACATCTCAAGAAGAAGAAAACTTCAGAAGAGCAAATCCATTCAGAAGATCCCCCACATCCAAGTATCAAACTATTTTTCTTGGTTTATGTTATTCATGTAACAATTTTGGACACAAAGCTACAAATTGTAGATCCTATGCCAAGAACAGAAACAACTATGAAGGTTATTCAAACAATAGTTATCCTAGAGAGTCACATGAAGCACATAACATAAATCACAACAATTTCAATTCACTAAGTAATGAAGTAGAGTGCTACAAGCGCAAAAATTTTGGACATATGGAAAAAGATTATAGACTGACTATTCCTCTAAGGGAACCAAAGAAGAATATCAAACAGGAACCACAAAGTATCTGGAGAAGAAAGAAAGATCAATTCAACACTAAAGAATGCTCACTTTCTCTACAATATCAACACAAGAAAAGTGGGTGGTATGTTGATAACGGTTGTTCGAAGCATATGACAGGTGACAAGAACATGTTTCTGACCCTGAAGAAGGAACGAGATGGATCAGTTTCATTTGTAAATGATAACTCATCCAGAATTATAGGTAGAGGCACATTCAAGCCTGGAAGCAAAGATGCCAAGGAAGAAAATGTTCTATTGGTCGAAGATATGAGGCACAATCTACTAAGTGTAAGTCAAATATGTGATCAAGGACACAAACTTTTGTTTGACTATGAAACATGTGATATAAGGAAAGAAGGATCAGACAAGTTGGTGGCTACAACTATAAGAACTCCAAACAACATATATGTTCTGAATGGAATTGGAAAGGAAAGATGTTGTTCAGGAAAGGAAAATGAAAGTTGGCTCTGGCACAAAAGAATGGGTCACATGAATTTTGATAACCTTGTCAAAATTAGTAGAAAGGAAGCAGTAAAAGAAATACATGAGATCTCAAAGCCAACAAATACTCTATGTGAGCATTGTCTACAAGGTAATCAAACCAAGACCAAGTTCAAATCAAAAGAGTACTCCATGACAAAACCATTGGAGATTACACACACTGACCTATGTGGACCCACAAGAATGAAGGGATTAAATGGAAAACAATATTTTATGCTATTGGTTGATGACTACACAAGAATGATTGCAGTTTGTTTTATCAAGAAGAAGTCAGAGGCATTCAAACACTTCAATATATACAAAGATATGGTTGAAACTAAGATGGATTTGAAAATCAAGTGTTTGAGATCAAACAATGGAGGAGAATTTACATCAAAGGAATTCATGGATTTTTGTGGTGAACATGGAATAAAAAGACAGTTCTTAGCAGCCAGGACCCCTCAACAAAATGGAGTTCTCGAAAGGAAGAACAAACAAATACAAGAAATGGCCAGAACCATGTTGAAATATTACAAGTTGAGTGACATTTTTTGGGCACAGGTAGTACATTTAGCAGTTCATATCCTGAACAGAGGAATGCTTAGAAGTAACAGTGATAAGACTCCCTATGAGTTATGGAAAGGAAGACTGACAAATGTGAAGTATTTCAGAGTATTTGGAAGCAAATCAAAAGAGAAGATGGTGAGATTGGAAATTTTGACTCCCGAGTTGATAAGGGCATACTGGTTGGGTATTCAAGAAAAATCAAAGCATATAAATGCTTTAGTCCAAAACTCAACAAAATAGTGGAAAGCATCAATGTAACAATTGATGAAACAAGTGAACGAAAGACCGAAGAAAGAAGCAAATATTCAGAAGAGCAGTCAAAAGTGCAAGAGGAAGATGAGTAACATATACCTCCCAAGACACCTAGTCGAAGAGTGTAGAAAAATCATCCACTAGAACCGATTATTGGGAATAAAGATGCATGAGTTGAAACCTGAAGAAGAATATGTTCATCGAAACAAAGGCATCTTGTACTGTTATCCAAGGTTGAACCAAGCATTTTTGAAGAGGCCATCAAAGATAAACACTAGATCAAGGCTATGGATGAAGAATTGGATAAGATAGAGAAGAATGACACATGGGAACTAGTCCCAAGACCAAAGAACAAGAACATGATTGGTACAAAGTGGGTTTTCCAAAACAAACTGAAACAAGGCAAGGTTAGTATGCAAGAGATACACTCAGATTAAAGGTGTAGATTTTGAAGATACCTTTACCCCAGTTGCCAGGATGGAAACAATCAGATTAATCTTATCCCATGCATTTTCAAAAAGAATCAAGGTGTATCGGATGGATGTAAAATCAACATTTCTAAATGGGGAAGTAGAAGAAGAAGTCTACATCGAACATCTGAAGGGTTTCTACTATCAGAAAAGAAAGATTATTTTTTCAAATTGAAGAAAGCATTGTATGGACTCAAGCAAGCCCCCAGAGCATGGTATTCAAGATTGGACATGTATCTACAACAATAAGGATTCAGGAAGGGAAATGCAGACAACAATCTCTACATAAAAATGGACCGATACAATATATTGATAATTGAAGTTTATGTAGATGATATTATCTTTGGGAGCGATGATGAAAGGATGAGTCATAAGTTTTCCAAAGACATGCAAAATGAGTTTAAAATGTCTTTACTCAGTGAGTTGACCTTCTCTTTGGGATTACAGATATGTCAACGTGATAAAGGTATTTTCATCTCCAAGACAAGTACATCATAGAAATGCTAAAGAATTTTGGAATGGAAGACTGTAAATCTGTAAGTACTCCTATGCAAACCAGTTGCAAGTTGAGAAAGGATGATGAATCTAAGGATGCAAATCAAAGACTCTATAGATCAATGATTGGCAACTTAATTTATGTGACAACATAAAGACTAGATGTGATGCAAGCAGTTGGACAGGTTGCGAGATTTCAAGCAGCACCAAAAGAAGCACATGTTATGGCAGTAAAAAGAATATTCAGATATCTCAATGCAACAAAAGATTTTGGATTATGGTATCCGAAAGGGAATGATATATCTTTGGTCACCTAGATTGATGCAGATTGGGCAGGTAGCATTGGCGATAGAAGAAGTACAAGTGGAGCAACTTTATACTTAGGCGATTTTTTGGTATTATGGTTGAGCAAGAAACAATCATCAATATCTTTGTCCACAACATAGACAGAGTATATTGCAGCAGTATCATGTTGGACTCAAGTTCTTTGGATGAAGAAAACCTTACAATATATGCAGGTGGAATATGATGAGATTATTTCGATACTATGTGATAATACCAGTGCTATCAGTATATCTAAGAATCCAGTAATGCATTCCAAGAAGAAGCACATTCTGATCAAGTTTCACTTTCTATGGTAACAGATTACAGAGAAGAACATCAAGCTAGAGTACGTTGGGACAAAATATCATACTGCATATATCTTCACCAAACCTCTTCTGAGGCAGATCTTTGAGTATCTTCAATAGAAACTTAGAGTATTTTCTGCCCCACAATGATCCACATGACATCAGGCACAATACGACAAGGGGAGAGAAGCATAAGGCATGAAGAATCCAAGTAAATAATATTTTGAATGTTTTTCATATACCTTAGATACTTACACGATGAAGCACCATGACGAAAAATCATAGGCTTGCAGACAGGGGGAGTATCCCCAAAGGATAATTACATGTTGTCATTGATGTCAAAGGGGGAGAGAGAGAACAAATGCATGGAAATAGAGAGAAATAAAAAATGCATGGAGATAGGGGGAGCAATGGTCATAGAGGGAGTGATGGTCACAGGGGGAGCATGAGCAGGAGCATGAGTGTTACCATCCCATCAATGTTTCCATCAATGCCAAGGGGGGAGATTGTTTAAATATTGATTGCCATTGATGTCGACCATGAAGAAGTCTTGTAGCCCCAAAGGTATGGTTATGGAACACATAGTTAATCAAGGAAGCATGTCATGAAGGATGGTGTAAATACATGTAACTCACTCATGATTGGATAGCCCTCGTCATGCCATTTACGATGATAGGTGGTACGCCACGTGGTTCCTCACAGTTAAGGAGTTATGGCCTTGTGAAGTTAGAAGCCCCAAAGAATGGTTAAGAAACCACTTGTTAGTTACAAGTCAATTAATGAAAGGGTAAAGTGGTCGTAACAAGAAAGCATAGAGGACCCTAAGATTAAGGAGAGAGGTTACTTGGAAAAAGTATAAATACACTTCAAGGAGTCTCTCATAAGTACATTCACTCATTCATTATACTAAATCTATTATTGTGAGTAAGTGATCTACTGGTAAGTTTGCGACGACGAAATCTGAGATAGCGACAAGTGAGAAGTGATGGAGTTCAAGGTTGTAGAGGAGAGCGAAATTTTCTTAGGAAACCCTAATTTGGTTGACCCTCGTGGGTCAGGCTACTAGTGTCCTGTGAGGCATCCATGCAGGTTTTCTAGGGCTCGTCATGCGAGGCCCCACTAGAAAGTAGGTCTAGGTCCCGCCAGGACAAGACAAATCTGAAGAGGACTGCTAGGTTCAGGATGTAGCAAGGTTTGAAGGTACAATAGGTTTACTATGCAGTCTAAGATGGTATGCTACAGGTTTCATGAGTAAAGGTATGTTTTCTATGTGTTTGTTTGAGGCTTTCTTCATATATGGTATGACAATGCTTAAGGCATATCTTGGAGGCCTCTTGGGCATAGGGCTGCATATGGTTGAGGTGATATATGCTTGAGACATATTCTTGGTATTTGGTCTATGGATGTTATGGTTCTTTTTTAGAGGCACACCTTTGTGATATTGGCTTGAGGCACATTCTTTGGTGCTTGTATATCATTGATGACATGGTATAGATACATGGTACATGATTAGCTACTCATCAATTGATGTTATGGTATCTACATTTGGCATATCTTATGGTACATGATTGATGCATGTTATACTACATTTGTTGGTACACAATTGATGCATGATATGGTACAGTTTTTGGTATAGCATATGTTGATGATATAGTGACAGTGGCAGGTTGGATACATTGACAGGTTGACAGTGACAGATTGACAGTGAGAAGTTGATGTGATAGGTTGGATACAATGACAGGTTGACATGTTACAGGTTGATGTGACATTGTCAGTGACAGTGGCAATGATTGTGGTAGTGATAGTTGATCTACACTTATATTTAAGGGAGGCAAGATGGGGCAAGGAAAGGGAGTTGTAGCCTCCTTCTGGTTGGTGTCGGAGAACACAGGGAGTTGGAGCTTCCTTCAAGTTGGATTCTGAGAATAAGGGAGTTGCAACCTCCTTCTAGTTGGAGCCAGAGAATTTAGGGAGTTTTCGCTTCCTTTAGGTTGGAGCCTATCAATAGGGGGTCGTAGCCTCCTTTCAGTTGTAGCTGGAGAATTGGGAAGTTGGTGCTTCCAATGAATGTATTATTTTGATATATAAGAAAAGCATTCAATGGTTTTCTCCCATTTTGGTTTCCATGTAAATCCTAGTGTATTGTGTTTCTATGGATTTCTATTATGCTTTGTTGATTTATACTAGTCATAATATATTGATGATATACTATTGATGGAATTAATTATTACATATTGTGGTTAAAAGTGATAATAAAGTGTTCATATTGATTCACCCCCCCTCTCAGTATTCCAAAAACCTACTGGAGACACCACTCCCCACAATTGTTTGTTTTGTAGGCACCGACCTACTTCCAAGTTTACAAGTTCTTCATATGCACTTCCTTTACTAGTATGCTTGTTGTTTATGTCTTCACCAAATATGCTCAGTGCTTGTTACTTCTCCTTTCACCACATATGATCTACACTCATCACTTCTTCTTTCCAGATCAACTCGGCAATCACTCCTTCTACTTTCATCAGATCTTCTCGGCGCTCGCTCCTTCTTCTTTCGCCAGATCTGCTCGGTGCTTGCTCCTTCTACTTTTTCTTTGCCTTCACCAAATCTTCTTGTTTCTTCTTCTACCTCTTCTTTAGATCTTCCTTTACAAGTTTTTCTTGCTAGAATGCCAAATCCACTTTCTAGAACACCATATTTGATCTTCGCTAATATTCAATCGTCGCTCCTTGAATTATATTCACTTGTCACTCCTCAAATAATATGCATAAAAATATTACATTTTCACCCACACACTCTATTTCTCATAATCTTCTTCTCCTATTATACTTTACCATTAGTTCTACATGAAAATTCACCTTCATTTGAAAATACACGACTTTTATTAAATAAATAATTAATCCCCCCCCTTCTCTTTTTTTAATTTATTTTCAACATACCATGGATAAAATACCACAATGGGTTTTAAAACCATGTGCACTTTTACTCCACTCTCACTTTCACTTTTACCTTTTTTAATCCACTTTCATGTTTACTCTACTTTTATGTAACTTCATTGCTAATCCATTTTCATGTTTTACTCCAATTTTATGTGACTTCATTTCTAATCCACTTCCACTTTTGTATTTATTAAAGTCACATTTCCTTTTAATATTTATATATGAATACTTACTTACCTTTGAAATCAATGACAATAATTTATTCAACAATATCCCCCTTTGTCATTGATGGAAACTCAAAAACATGTAATCCTACAGAAATAGAAAGAATTTCCCCTTGTCTACAACTCTCTCCCTATCTGTAGTTCTCCTCCCCCTGTCTACAACTCTCCCCCTGTCTTTAATTATCCCCCTTTGACATCAATGGAAAAGGTATGCTCCCATGAGTTATGCTTCTTTACTAGCGGGATGAGAGGGATATCATTCCCAACTTCTGTTTAAGATATTCAAATGTTTTTCAGGAAGGGGTTTGGTAAAATTATATGCAACTTGTTCCTTGGTGGCAATGTATTCAAGCGTGACAATTAGTTTGGATACTTTCTCTCTTAGGAAGTGGTACTTGATGGGAATATGCTTTGTCTTTGAGTGCATAATAGGATTCTTTGAAATGTTGATTGCACTTGTGTTGTCATAGATGATTGATATTGGTTGATCATATTCTACCTTGATATATTGCAGTGTTTGCGTCATCAAGAGAAATTGGGTGAAACATGTTGCTGCTACAATATACTCGACTTATGTTGTGGATATAGAGACTAAATATAATTTCTTACTCAACCAAGACACAATATTGTTTCCTAGAAAGAATACTCCTCCACTTATACTTTTTTTGTCATCAACACTTCCTACCCACTCTGCATTTGAATATGTTGTTTGAGTAAAATATTCACCTCTTGAGTACCATAAGTCGAAGTCTAAGGTTCCCTTTAGATATTTTAATATCTGCTCTACTGCTTGCACATGAATTTCTTTTGGTGCAGCTTGAAATTGTGCAACCAATCCTACTGCTTGCATAATGTCTAGCCTTAATGTTGTCACATATAGTAGGCTTCCAATCATTGACCTATACAATGTTTGATTTGCTTCCATGGATTTGTCATTTTTACTCAATTTACAACTTGTGACCATAGGTGTGTTGACTGGTGTACAAACTTCCATTCTGAATTTCTTCAACATTTCCTTGATGTACTTGGTTTTTGAAATGAATATGCCTTTGTCAGATTGAGAAATTTGTAATCCAAGAAAGAATGGCAGTTCACCAAGCATAAACATTCAAATTCCTTTTTCATTTCTATTGCAAACTCTTGGCACATTTCTTTCATACTGCCTCCAAAAATAATGTTATCTACATAAACCACAACAATCAATTGATTTTATACTACTGTCTTGATGTAGAGATTATTTTCAGTAATTCCTCTTTCGAAGCATTTCTATTGTAAATATTTATCAAGTCTTGAATACCAGGCTCTAGGAGCTTGTTTTATCCCATAAAGTGATTTCTTCAATTTGCACACATGATCCTTATTTTCTGATAATAAAAATCCTTCTGGTTGTTCAATGTATACTTCTTCCTCTAAATTACCATTGAGAAAGGCAGAGTTGACATCCATTTGATAGACTTTGAAGTTCTTGAAACAAGCAAATGCCAAGAACATTCCCATAGCTTCTAGTCTAGAAATCGGGGCAAAGGTTTCTTTGAAATCAATACCTTCAACTTGAGCATAGCCTTTACAAACCAATCTTTCTTTATTTCGCATTAGTTTCCCATATTCATTCAACTTGTTCCTAAAAACCCACTTGGTGCCAATTATGTTTTTATATGTCGACCTTGGAACAAGTTCCCACGTTTCATTCTTCTCAATTTGATTTATCTCTTATTCCATATCATCAATCCAATGCTTGTCTTTGTTGGATTTTGTAAAATTCTTAGGCTCTATTTTAGATAGAAAGGAGATTTTTGCATATTCTGGTGCACTAACTAGTCTTCTTATAGTTTGAACTCTCATATTTTTATCACCAAGAATTAGATTTTCTGAATTCTTTTGGACAAATCTAGATGGTGTCTTTGTATCTTGTCGTTCTATTTCTTCTTTTTCATTTTCTCCTCCTTCTTCTTTTTCTTCTTTGCAGCCTAGCTCATCTGCTTCAACATTTACTTATGATTTCACCTTATGGTTCCTTGCTTCATCAACTTTTACATTGGCACTCTCTACTATTTTATGTAATGTTGTATTGTAACATTTGTAAGCTTTACTTCTTGATGCATAACCAAGAAATATACCTTCATCATCTTTGGAGTCAAATTTTCCCAAATCCTCATCATATATCTTCATGTAGCACTTGCTTCCGAAAACTTTGAAGTATTTAACTGTTATTGGTCTACCTTTCCATAATTCATAAGGTGTTTTTTTGTTGTTGACTCTGATTTTCCCTCTATTCAAAATGTAAACTAAAGTGTCGATTGCTTCTCTCCAAAACATGTCTGATAGCTTGGCTTCATTCAACATTGTTCTTGCCATATCTTGTACAGTTTGATTTTTTCTTTCTACCACTCCATTCTGCCGAGGAGTTCTTGTGGCTGAGAAATTTCTTTTTATCCCAAGGGTCTCACAAAATTCCTCAAATTCATTTAAGATAAAATCACCTCCTCTGTTTGATCTCAAACACTTGATTTTCAAATCAGTTTCGTTTTCAACCAAGGATTTGAATGATTTGAACTTCTCAAAAGCTTTAGATTTTTCTTTTAGGAACGTAACCCATATCATTCTAGAATAATAATCAATGAGAAACATGAAGTAATATTTGCCTTGTAGACTTTGTTTTCTTCTAGGCCCACAAAGATTTATATGAACGAGTTCTAATGGCTTCGTTGTTGAGTACTCCTTTGATTTAAAGCTTATTCTTGTTTGTTTTTCGTGTTGACATTGCTTGCAAAGAGTGTTTGAAGGTTTAACAATATTTGGCATGTCTCTCACTACGCGTTTAGTGTTGATTTTTACCATATTATCAAAGTTCATATGACCCATTCTTCTATGCGATAACCATCTTTCATCTGTTTTTCCCATATAACACTTTTCTCTCTGGATCTCATTGAGGATATATACATTATTTGATGTTCTATATGCACTTGCCACTAATATTCCTGAGCCTTCCTTCCTTATTTCAAAACATTGAGAATTAAATGTTAGATTGTGTCCTTGGTCACACATTTGACTAGCACTGAGAAGATTGTGTTTCAGACCATCAACATACAAGACATTTATGTTTTATTATTTCCATTTTTGAGACTTGGAGTACCTTTTCCAACTACCCTTGTGGTAGCATCGCTTCCAAATGTCACACTGCCTCCATTAACTTCTTTCAAAGTGAGAAACTTGCTCTTGTCGCTCGTCACGTGACTTGAGCATCCATTGTCAATGTACCATTGGTTTCCTCTATTTGAGCACGGAGGGTAGTTTGTACAAGCATAGATTCCTCCTTCTTCTGCATCTCTTGTTCATGCTTCCTTTTACGAACTCCTATGAGTTATTTCTTTTGTTTGACAAGGGTATCCACATCCTTGTTTTGTCTAGGAGTTTCCACAAGGTCACTTCTACAAAAACATGCTTTGTACCCATAGTTTTTGTAATAGTTTTTGTATTTATAACATACAACATTGTAATCAAATAAAGGGGCAAATGAATTATAGTTTTTGTTTGAGAATCCATAAGCATTCATGTATTCGTTCCATACATGATTATATCTTCTTGTATGTTTTCTACAATATATTGCTTTATGACCAAAATGATTACAACAAAAGCAATAGACAAAGAAAGAATTTTGGTACCAGTTCATGTGAGGCTACCTTGGTGGGAAAGATATTATGAATATGTCCTTGTTGTCCTTAGAAGAAATGCCAACTTTCTGTGGAACATTATTTTCTTTCTTCTTTGTGTCTTCATCACTGATGGAAATTTTGAGTACATCGACATCACTTCTAGATTTTTCTTCATTTACTTTCATTGATGGCCTTGCAGCTTCTGGATCTTGTTTGGTGGTCATCTAACTCTCATCATAACCAAGACTTGTCTTAATAAATGGTGACCTTTGACAATTGATGATATGATCTAAGGTTTTGGAACTATTTTCAAACTTCAATCTTATGTTCAACCGAGTAGTTGAATTTTCCAAATCCTTTCTTAAGGAAACAAGTTCAACTTCTAGCTTCTCATAATTTTCTTCCTTTTCCTTCAGGTGAATTATAACCACTTCTTCTATCCTTCTTGCCTCTTCTAATTGAACTTTTAGGCTTATGATAATCTTTTATGATTCTTCAAGGATTTGTGACATATTGCATTTTGAATCATGGTCCTCTTCTTCATATTTATGTAGCTGCTCCTTTTGTTTCAAATTCTTTTTCCTCAACTTCTTTATTTCACTTAAGGCACACATGAGTTCTTCTTCAAGATCCACTTCTGCATCTGTTTCATCATTTTCCTCTTCTTCTATATCCATCATTTATTTGTCTTCATCAATCTTTGCTTTGATTTCCATAAATAGAGTTTCTTCTCTATCACTACCGGAACTGCTTTCATTGCTTTCTTCAGACAGCTCACTGACCCCTTTTAAGTAGAGGCTCTTCTTCTTTTCAAGCTTGTCCTGTTTGTGGCTATTTTTGTATTGATGATGTTTTCTCTTTACGCTATAGTCTTCTTCATTATCACTACTTTTGTTTCTCGCATATGGACACTTAACAACAAAATGTACTACTTTCCACAGTTAAAGCATTTAAAGGGAAACTTACCTTTGTATTTGCCAGATCCCTTTTTTATTTTTCTCACAAAATTTGCTTCCTCTGTGTCTGATTCACAGGTGGAACAATCACTTGATTTGTGCTCTTTGTTATTCATCTTCTTTGATTCTTTGAAAGTTGTTTCCCTTTTTTTATGGTTTTTCCTTTTCAATCCTCATTTCATATGCAATGAGGATCCCATGCAATTCATCCATTGTTAATTTATCAAGTTCCTTTATTTCCTCAATGACAGAAAATTTGGTATCAAATATTAAGGGGAGTGACCTCAACACATTTTTCACAATCATTGGTTCTGCAACTGTTTCACCAAGTCCTTTGATGGTGTTGAAAATTTCTTCCACATGAAGGAGATATGATGCAACATTTTCATCTTCTTTCATCTTTAGAATCTCGAAGTATCTTCTGTGAGTTTGGAGCTTAGCCTTCTTGACCTTTTTATCACCTTTGTGGATGTTTTGAAGTTTGTCCCAAATTTCTTTCATTGATTTGCAATTCATTACTTTGACAAAATCTGATTCTGAAAGTGAGCAGAAGATGGCGTTCATGGCTTTTGCATCATTTTCACTAGCCTTTTTCCCGACCATATCTGTTGGTGGAGTTGTTGGGCTTATATAACCAGTCACGACCGATTGCCAAATATCAAAACCAAGGGCCATTAGACATGTTCACATCCTTATACTCCATAAGGCATAGTTTGTTATGTCAAACGAAAAAGCCTTGTTTGTAGAGAAACCTTCCTGATCGACCATGTGTGCTCCCGAGATCTACCTTCCAGTGGTTAGA
>SNQJ01S0178926.1:0-19617 GCA_010110895.2 Picea sitchensis | reverse complement strand
TTTTTTTATTTGTTTGTTAGAAATGTGGTTGTCACTTTTTAGGACTCAAAAATTGGCTAAGAAACCACAATCCAAGGGCATCTAAGTCGTCAAAATCACTCGGGGATCACACCCGGCTTAGGCTACACAAACCCTTAACATGGATTTTTGGGTGTCTCCTCTCGACTAAACATCATAAGGGTATTGAACTCAGGTCGCCTAACAAACAAAACCCACACCTTAACCGGTTGAGCTAGCGGAAATTGGCAATACCATGTGCATTCACTTTTACTCCACTTTCACTTTTACCTTTTTAAATCCACTTTCATGTTTACTCCACTTTTACGTAACTTCATTTCTAATCCACTTTCATGTTTTACTCCACTTTTATGTGACTCCATTTCTAATCCACTTTCATGTAAATTCTCTAATCCACTTCCACTTTTTTATTTATTAAAGTCACATTTCCTTTGAATATTTATATGTGAATACTTACTTACCTTTGACATCAATGACAATAATTTATTCAACATGAATCCCTCAAGCCACCAAGTTGTACCATTTGTTGTGCATGCCTACTTAGTTATTGCATTCTTGTGTGCATTTGTACTACTTATCCATTATGTCTTTTCACATTCACCATCTACATGGGAATTTCTTCAAACTATCAAACCCAATTGTCATTTTCCATCAAAGTCAAACTCCCTAATTATTCCATTACAAGTTCCTAAATGGAGGAAATATACAAGAAGAGGATGAAAGAGATGAAATTCAAAATTTGATAAAGCAATTGGGAAGGAATTCAGCATGACAATAAAGGACAATTTCAACTGACAAGGTGAAGAATATAGTCATGAGGAGATTAAAGAAAATCAAGATGAGTGCTTCTCCAACAAAGAAAGTAAAAGTGAAATAGCCAAAGCCAAAGATAAATTTTCCAACTCATATTTCAACTTTGACCCGAAATGTGAAATCAGTGGAGAACATGGTGATTTTGAAGAGGTTGTTAACAAGGAAAATCATATCATGACACTTAAGGGATCTCTTTCTGACAATAATGGCAATGAAAATCCAAAACATAAAAGAAGTGAAAATGTTTTTCTTTCTTCAAATAATAATACTGAAATATTGGCTTCTCACTAATTAGTAGCTACAAACCCTAAATATGACAAAGATACCACAAACCAAGAGAAGAACACCGAGAGTGAGAATGAGATTCGATCCCATGACATGAGTTGAGATTTGATGGAGAAGAAGCATGACTTTAAATCTTCTTCGACAAAATTATGTGTGCTAGAGAGAACTAATGAAGGAAGGTATTTACTAATTTAATGTCCAAAGCATTGCATTGATATAAAGAACAATGTGAGATGTAGAAAAGTATTAATGTGCCAAATAGAGGGAGTACATGCTAATGAGAAAGAACAAAATGTCATATAATGGGCAATTGAAGGTCCCATGAATGAATTCATAGTTTGTGAATTCAAGGAGCAAAAAGTTTTGGAGCTTACAATTCCAAAGCATAAAAAAATTTGAAAACAAGTGTAGAGGGAGATTCACTATCCCAACAAAATGTCTCTACTACACCACACGTATTAGTTGCTTATGAATATTGGGCACCTTTTATGAAGTTCAAGTACAAAATATATCTTATCTATATGAATTTTAGTCTAGCAAAAAGTGTGTCCATGACCAGTTCTAATGCCTTAAAACCTTATGCAATTGATTTTTTTACATGTGGTTCACAACACTGAATATCGGTTATTGCTACATCCACAAAAATCCTCCCCGAAATCCGTGAGAGAACATGGGGTGGCCGAGCATTTTCGGAATATTAGGGGTTCAACAACAAGAGCATCATATAGACTCATTAAGGGCACAACATGTCACTCCAAGGATTTGAACCTGGGTGGGGAGGGTAACAATCATTCCTCCCAACCACCCAAGCTAAATACAATGGACAAAACCTTATGCCATTGATATGTAAACTACCATGGATATTACACTGGAATAACTCATTACAATAGATCTTACAATATTGTGAAATATTTTATTATGCGGTTTATTACCTTAGATCTCAAATTTATTTTTATTAGCATAGTGCTCAAAATTATGGAAATAATTGAAACAAAAATGAAATATATAAGCAAATGAAAACACCATCCACACAAATGAACACAAAATGTGACCTAGGAAAACCAATATGGTAGAAAACCTAGCTAGAAGGTGAGGCCTCTGCGTTGCTCTCTTTTTCTCAGTGATGAAATGGAAGTACAAAGAAAGGGGCACTCACTATGGAGTTGCCATGGACACTATGGCCTGAATGGATGTTACAAAATATTCTACCTCATTTATTATGCTTCAATATCCCACTCCTAGATCCTCTACTCAATTATGGATCAATAACAATACCAAAACAATGGAACTCCTTCCTTTCATAAGAGCCTTATATTTAACATAGCTTGATAGTCATCTAGGATTCTGGTTAGGGGTTTTGCATGCCTTAACCCTCAATTATTGTTAGGGTTTTGGACCCTATATAATATTATTGGAAGTCTACATGTGAATAGCCCCACATATGTGAGTAATGGGGGATAATGTGACATCCACGTAATACCATGGTGGTCAATAAGATAGGTCAACTTGTGGAAGGCATAACTTTCACATACAAACTCTGAATGAGGTGATTTTTGTACCGTTGGAAATCTCATGGTGTGTATAATAGCATTGAGGGGGTGGAACTTAGCCAAAAAAAAATTGACCCCAAAAATTGTCATTTGATGACTCAAATTGGTTCTAGAAGTTTTTGAACCCTGGATCACCAAATTGGGACCTGCCTATAAAATGGGCCCTGCAAACCAATTCTTCCATTTTTTCCACTCAGAAAATACCAAGATAAATGAAAAATTATATCATGACCCATTCTGGATTAGTCACTCCAATGACTAAATTTCAACAGGTACTCATAAACGACTCTAACAATGACTTTGATAGTACAAAACCTTGTCAAAAAATATATTAAATATATATATACAATTCCCTTATCAAACTATGATAGACAAACTTGAAACACAAAAGGAGCTTAGGGCATATGCTTATCATCCGAATGAAACCATATTTTTGCATAAGGAAAAAATAACAAATATAAATATTAACATGTTGCTTAATATGATCTATGATCTACCGGATTTAGCATGGCATTATAATATATTTGAAACGTGGAATGTGCAATATAGAGTTCAAAATAATTCTTTTAACAAGACATTTTGAAGGGAGTGGAAATGTCATGAACATACAATAACATATAAATATAGGAATGTAGAACTTAGATATAGTATAAATCTTATGTAAATATTAAAAGATTCAATCATAAAGACACAATTGTACAATAACATATAAATATAGGAATGTAGAACTTAGGATATAGTATAAATCTTATGTAATTATTAAAAGATTCAATCATAAAGACACAAGTGTACATGAAGGATCACCAACACCTTCATTTATGTCAACCATCATTCAATTTTATATATACAATTATTTTTAAATTGGAATAATCAAATATAAAAGTGAATTTTATATTCCATTAAAATAACATTAATAAATAGGATGAAACTATTTTCTTTGAATAAGGTTTATTTGATATTAGTGGAAATATATTTAATGTAAAAGGGTTCACTTTATAAATCCCATTAGGTAGTTGGTACCCATTAGTGATAGGACCATAAATATTTAGGGTTTTTACTATTGAAAATATATTTAAAGAGATGGGAGACTATGAAATGTTTGTCTTGTGTTGTGTATTTGGAGCTTTACTCGGTGAAAGGTTTCCCCACCTCAAGAGGCAAGTGAACATTGTTTTCCTTCTTCGCATTATCATAATACAAGGGTATGTTTTACATACTTCATCTTATCGTCTCTTGTTTCTGGTTGTTTGTAATCATATTTTCTACATACATGGTTTTCTTTCAAGTTTCAAGAGCTAATGGACACTACACAATTTACCTCAATGTGACATTTAATTTTCTTAAGTTTTGTCTCATAACCTTTTCTACACCCTTTTTTAATGCTTTGGACCCCACATCTATTTATCTATCCAATTTTCCATGTCTACGGGCCTTAGATTTTTCTTACATTTGACCCTTTGGAGTGCACGTACCACATATCACACAATCCTAGTGTTGTTGCATTATACAAAGGAATGCTTGTAATATAAATGCATGTTCCTTTGTAGGATCAAGTGCTTATCTCCCCTCAAATGTAAATCATGGCTTTTTTGACCCATTTATCAGGATTAGAAATAGATGAAAGAGGTTACAAAAGACTTGATTTATCATCTAAGGTATTGTGGCACAAATAACTTATTGAGTTTTTTACTTCAATATATGGAGTTTCTCCCTCTCACCAAGCTTTAGAGGGCACCTTGAAGACAAACATTGTTGGGTTGTGAAGCTTGAGATCACAACCATTTCCTTAGAGCACTAGACTTGAAAACATGTTGCAAGACATCCCATAGAGTTGTACTATAATAATTGGTCATGCTCTAGTTCTCATTGTTTAATAACACTCCATTCATCGCTCTTATGATGCCAACCATCCACAACCATCAAAAGCCTCAAGGAATTGTGACATCTCGAACCATATCGAGGCATTGTCTCTCCTTATTATTGTTATGGGTTTGTTTGTCTTATCGTTATAATGTATTAAAGAGATATTTTAGATTAATTTGATTTCCTTTCATAGTATTTTATGATTGGTTGTTGGTTAGATCAAGGTCCGTTTCTTTCTCTTCTTCCTGTTCTCAACCCTTGAAACTTTGAGTGAAACAATACCATAGTGGTTTTGATATTCAAATCTTGAGTAGTACCCAAAACAAAGATGCTTAAAGACCTTGCTCCCCTTACAATGTGTAGGGTTAACAACAACCATTTGTTGTTGCTAAGGAGGAAATGGATTATAAAGAACAATAGGTTGGTATTTTGCATCACACTAAGCAAACAACCACTATGCCTCCTCCAATTTAGGGCATTCATGGGTAAGATGATTTCCCCTACACAACTTACAAGGAAACTTCATTTTTTTATTCTCCATCTTGCCCCTAATAGCATTATTCAGGACAATGTTTGTCATTCCATTCCCATTATTTGTGTACTTCCATCCATTTTTCCTTTTACCTTCGGGCTAGTAATTGTCCTTCTAATTTGTGGAGTGAACCATGTGGACATTGGGGGTCTAGGTTAGGGATAGGTCTAGTTGAGTGTATTGCATGGCACAAAGTGGGGTAAAATACATGAACATATGTCAATCTTGACTCATAACCTAATTAACCATATCATTTCCAATAGGTCCAATTATGCCATCAACCTATGGACCTAGTGTAGGCTTTGCAATATCAAAATCAAGTCAAGCTGCATTGGGAATAATGTTGTACAAAATTAGAGTTTGTGAATAAAGTTAGGTCTAACTATTGGGATTTCAAAATTACTTATTCTTCAATGACTACCCCTAATAGTGCAAAATCCTTATCAATGTTAGGCAATAAATATTTCACAAATCAAAAGTCCAAGAATCAGTCTAGAATCTCATCTCTAATAAATATACGACATCTCATCCACTCATGAACATGATCAAATATATACATGGAGGTACTTTTTCTTAATGAAGTGAGGAGCTAAGTTCCATCCTTATAACAAACGGGCAAGTGGAAGTGTGTCGAAAAAACAATGGTTGATGATGAAAAACTATTGTAAGATGGTCATGGAAACTCAATGTACCATTTTGCGGCTAACTCGGTTAGGGTTCATTGGAAGAGGTGTGTGTGTGCTATCGTCCATTGATGAGTTGGATGAACATTAGAGATTAAATGTCATTACATGATTCGATGGGTCCTCTAGATTTTCCCTCAAATTTAGGAATATCTAAAGGCAATTTGGTAGGGATAGGAGGCCAAGTTGCATGATGTGCTATCAATTCATTTTTTAAACAAGTTAGAATAGGTAGATTCAATGTTGCTAGAAATGGAAAAGGGGTGGTGATCGTAGAGTAAGGTTTGTTGATGGATGGACATATCCATAAGTAATCTTACAAATTCAAAATTGTATTTAGGAATATTTTATGGCCTCACCAATCGAAAAGGACAATCTAATTTTTTTTTAATGAGTCACCAATTTTAAAGTGCAAACTTAACAAAACAAACAAACAATCAAAATCCCAATCCCATTTTTTTTTTTTTAAATAGCCAGAACTATTATGCCCATGCTCATGTCCACATGCACACAATTCATCCTACTTGATCTCCAAGATACCACGTAACCATGCATTACCATGTAACCATGCATCTAACATCTACACTACATGATTCATAGCTTGAGTGTGACAGTTCATTCATTCCACTTAACTTATAAAAGTGACTTGCTATAAAGTAACTTTATTTTTTATTTATTCTTATTATTATTCTTATTATTAAGTTACTTTTTGCATGCAATTTTAATTTATAAAGAATTTTCATTTTTTCCTCTATCTAACACACATTAACCAATACACATCATTTACATGTATGAATAATTGAAACATTGAAACATATCCATAAGCATTGAAACATATCCATCATTGGGGATAGAGCCTGTAAATGTATGGTAGCTAGTACTAGGGTTCAAGTATCCATTGAAAGGAAGCCTTAGGTTGGGAATAGTGGTGCTCCCATTAGGGATTCTAGAAACATGAATCTACCCACTTTTAATGGAGAATCCTTCTCCAATGACATTTTTACCTTGAAGGAAAAACTAAAACCAAGAATGTTTCCACTCTCGGACAACAACCCAAAACTAGGAAACCTTAAGGATGGGGTACTAGTACTAAAAAATGAAATTCTCAAAGAGACAATGATGTTACTTTAATGAATGTTGATAGGAGGGTTAACTTCACTAACCAGAGTCTCGATACAGATACTAATGCCCCTACTAGAAACACTAGGGATAGTGAGGTTGGTACCCCCTATACCCCAAAAAACACCAACATTCAACATCACAAAATGAGTAAAGTTGTGAAAATGAGCAAATAGATCTTGAGGCAGGAATTCACCTACTTTAATAATCAGACAAACATGAGGATTATTCAATAATGTCTCCCATCTCTCAAGGCTCAAAGTCATCTTGTGGAGGAAAGATGGAACCCTAATATGCCCTAAGTGAATTTGACTTCCAATATTTCTTACAAGTCCTTCCACTAATAACTCTTCTTTGGATGGGGAGATCCTATTACACAGGCTCTTGTTGCTTGATTTCTTCTCTAATAGGATTTTTCAATGCAATATGTGTTTTAGCTTCTAACTCACTCAATGAATGGTCAAGAACACCTAATCTACACCTTATTAGAGGTGGCTTTGGGATTGTTTGAGGAATAACCATATCCCTCCTAGATCAATGGGGCAATTAGTCAACCACCTTAAAACTCTACACCTAAGTGAAAAACCACATCGATGAAGTAATCAAACCTAGGGCCACCTCGTGCTACACCAAATAACACTCTACTAATTAAATTCCTAAAAGTGAACAACAAGCAAACATATTCCTCAAAAATTCAACCCAAGGTGATTGAATCCTAAGTCTAATCAATGAAAAGTTGAAAAGAAGGGGCCTTCTGAAGGTTAGACTAGGATGATGAGGCCCTAAGGCCAACTGTTGGCACAGGGGCAGACCCAGGGTTCAGCTCCAAGAGCACACCAACAAGTCGTAGCTACTGGCCCTTTCGGCAACACCTGCGAAGTAGATGCAATCTCACCTGAAGCAGCTATGAGGGGGTTGCAGGACAGAGATGTCTACAACCAAGGGAATATCAAGTGGTTCTTATTACAACAACAACATAACATGCATTTACCATTCAACTAGCCAGATCTATCCTTCACAGCTATAGATCTGATCTAATACAATATAAAAACAACAGAGCTCAAAGCATCAATCACACACACAACAACAAATGTACGTGGTTCACCCTCTCTCTAGGGCTACGTCCACAGAAATGTGCTTATGATATATTAAGATAAAGCTTACAGTTCTGATCTACGCTCTTGGCCAGCAGATCCTTTCTCTTCTCTCTCTCCTTCTCCCCTTCCTAAGCACCCAGCTACAGGACTTGATCTTCGCACCCAGCTGAAGATCTTACGATACCAGAAGGCTCTCTCTCACAACACTTCTCTCATCCCTATGACAATATTCTCCCAATGAACAATAATCAATAACAAGGCTCAACCACAATACTGACCCGACCTAGGTCCTCTCGACCTCTATTTATACATTACAATCCCTCACCGACAGCCTCAGGTCGAAACCTAGGTGTCAAAAACCCTAATTACCAAAACCCTAGGTGTCTACAACCCTAGGTCAACTTGACCCATTCTTTCCGAGCTTCGCCAGCCTATCTTTCCTTCTTCATCTCACAATGCTCCAAGGCATCTAATGCTGGATTTTTCCACTTCCCGAGTCATCCTCGGTCCATCTTCCTTGTTGATCTGTCATCCTCGATCTCCTCATCCAACGGCTTTCTTTTCTGCACTTCGCTCCCTCTTTTTTGTTCTTTTGCTCACTTCGACCCAGTGACAGTCACTGTGTCTCCCGCGAAGCTCACTTTTACCTTTTCTTCCTCGTTCTTCGCTTCCTTCCATAACCAAGGGCCAACACCAACCAAAAAAGGTGTGTGAAGCAATAGTAGTAAACTTCATGCAATAATCACTCAAGGTGCAATCTCCCTCATGAAGATAGGAAACCTCCAGGGCATTTGAAATGGAGACTAGGTATATGCCTTTGATTCGACAAGAAATTCCAACTTGCAATCACCTATGTGGAACCTAGAAAAAGATACTAAGGATGCTAATTCATTATTAGTGACTAGGAGTAATAGTCGTGGGTTAGGTTTCTATGTTGAGCAAGGATATATATATGAGTTTGTCCTGCAACCAAAACTCTAGAAAGAAGGCATCACTCCAAGTAACCTGGCAACTTTACAAGAGTCCCCTATTATGCATACACCCATTGAATAAGAAAGAGGCATAATCTCAATACTTGCTCAACTTGACCTAGTGCTTGACACATGTGTGAGAAGGACTTTCTCGACAAATACTTCTCGTTACTAATGGAATTTCTCACTCTTTAGTTAGTTCCTAGTTTCAATTTTAATGGCATTGGAGATTTAATTCTCCAATCCTACATCAAGGCCCTACAACTTAGATTGTGTTGGTTATATAACAATAAAACAAGTCTAATTCATTTTAGATTATGTGTTGATTTTAAAGTTGTTAATTACTCTTGAAAGGGGCCATGAAGTGGAACTTGCTGGATTTATGATGCAAGATTGATAAATTAATAAAGATTGCAAAATGTAATTAAACACTTACACTTCGTCTTTCAATTGAAGCATTGTAAATCTTGAAACTCAAACTATGAAGAGATCTATTATGTTCTTTCAGTGAAATGTAAATCTTTCCAACTTCCTAACAATGCAGTATGTGAAAAAAAAAGAAACTTGGAAATGCAATTTTCGGCAAATCAATTCAAGAAGATAACTTTATTTTATTTTATTTTTTTCATTTTTGACTTTTTTCAAACCAAATTGAAATGACAAAGATCTAATTAATCATTGCTAGACTTCCCAACAAGGTTCACTACATCCTAATTCTAAAGAAAACTTCAAAATTGAACAATATTTTTTAGGATTGGATAATTTTTTTTATCACTTGTTGGACTTGCTCACAAGTTGCTAAAGACAAACTTGTGTGCTACTCACTACTTGCAAGACAACAACACATGGACACAATAAAATGCTCATGGGATGTGTGAAAGCAATTCATGGGTGCTCACAATTGTCACTGAAATAGGATGTAGGTATAAAGTAGAATGAGCAAGAAACTAAAGCCCAAATCTAAAAACCAAAATTTTTCTTGACCTTAAATAAACAAGGACGAAGACTACCATAAGTAGTAACAAATACTAAGTTATGGGAATTGGAAAAACCTGAAGAACAACCCAAAAAGGAAGAATTCAAAGAATTATCCCCAGTGGAGTCACCATTTATGTTGAAGGAAAAATCATTTATACTAAATAAAAATCCTTGATTAATGGGTTGATCTTACCGACTAAGAAAAAGAAAGACTAGAATCTTACTTTCTAGATTTCATAAATGATATCATTAACACTTGATGGAAGAAAGAGGAAAATACATGTAGTGGTTTGGTTAAACCCTTGTCTATTATGAGCAACTTAAATAGGATATAATACAATACAATTTAATCTCTATGTCTGCACACAAATCACAAGAAAAACCTTCCTCAAATCCATTTTAGCACAATAAATAAATAATTCAAACTTAAAGAACATGAACCCTAACTAGTTTCAGGCTAACTAGAACAACTATAATTCCTAAAAGCATACCAAGATCAACATTACATGAATACACAAGGAATTGGGGGGTAAAGAAGAGACATCTTTGTCAATTGGTTCTAGTTCATGTGGTTGTGAGATGGAGTGTTATCCTTCCCACCCAGGTTATATTCCCATTAATGACATGCATAACTAATTATGAGTATATTGTTGGAAGGGTGAGCCTTTTTGTTGACATGGCAGTGTCCAATGAAGAATCTATGGTTTACTCTAGGTACCATCCTCGAAAGGAGCAAGAATACATAAGGGTTTTCCTAAGCATTGTTACTTGGAAAAAATAAGAAGAAAATATATCTTTATTATGATAATTCAAATATGAACAACAACAATATACTTGATTTTTCTACCAACACCTTCATCACCGAAGCATGGGTTCTTCCAATCTCAACCACTTATCAAATTCAATTGAACCATGACCAAAGATCATAATCTCACTGTGGAAGGGGAAATCAAAGGATGACACAAACCCTATTGAACATCATATCCACATCATATCAAACTTGCAAAACTTGGAGAGCTTTGTTCAAAAAGAGGATAATATGGCGAAAGGAAGGATAGCAAATCTCAAATAATTTCTCTGGCATAAGGATGTGGTGTCTCCTCTTCCAACCATAGAGCACTTAGTTTTTATGATTAAAAGAAGGTTCCAATAATTGTAGAGTGAAATTATGGAGTGTACAAGCTCCATACTTTCCAATTGAGATCCATGCATTATGCATTTATTTTTATTTTTACCATTTTGAGGATGCTCATGTGTTACTAACCAACAACCTCCGAGCACTTGTGAGTTTCACTTACATAAGCCATGAGCACAAGGCAAGTGGACCAAAAAACAAATGTCAAAGTGATATACAACTCCTAGGATAAAGCCATGCAAATGGTCAAGCTCAACTTTAGTGATCAAAGGTAACCAAAAATAAGTATAATAGAGTTTTCGACTATTTTCCACTGTAATCATTGTTTTAATGTGTGAATATCTTTACTATCTAATTAATTTGATGAAAATTTGTTTTATTTGTAATTGTCTTGCATGGATTAGGAGCTCACTTTTATTATGTTTCCATTGTGTAACATTTGATTTGCATGGGGTCACGTTCCCACTGCATCAATAGCAATGCCTTTGGAATTTCCATATACATGTGATAGAATACTCTATCATATATATATTTTTTTAATTTAATAATTTATTATTACACTATTTGAATACTTTAAATTTATAGAATGTACTTTATTATATAAATTTTGTTTAATTTAATAATTTATTCTTATATTATTTGAATATTTTAATGTATGAGTTTTTAAGTTTAATTACACTTATTTTTCATCCAATTTATATAGCTTAGTTTAAATGTTTGATTTTTTGGAGTTTTTATGAACATATTTTGATCAATTTTTATTGAAATTGAGTGATTGAGGTTGTATAATTTTAGTGTCTGGAAGGTTTTTCACGGTGCAAAATCCATTTATGCATTCAAAAATGCAATTTAAATAACAAAAAATGATGATTTCTTATTGAAGTGAAAAAGTTCAAAAAAAAGAAAAATGATGATTTCTTATTCAAGTGAAAAAGTTCAAAAAAAAGAATGTTTAGACAATGCCTTTATCTATTACGATTACTAAGTTAATTAATGTCATTCAATTTGTTAAACACTAATTTTTATTATTTTTAATACTTTTCTTATTTTCAATTATTCTTATCTTTCATCTAATATTTTACTCTATATCAACAACTAATTCCAATTGACTAACGATAACTTCGATCATTATATATTTATATACTTCAACACTCTTTTACTATATATCAATTGTTCATGTCCCTGATGATGGGTGGAGTGCCCACTCAAAATGTTGGACGTTTCAAAACTCCACACACACTTTTGATTCAAAAGTTTAAATTTTTCTAACATTATGATTAATTGTAAAAACCTACATTTTCAAAACGTTAAATGTACTTAAAAATGCAAAATGCAAATATTGAATTACAAATATAGATTAAAACTATTTAAATCAAGAGGTTTCAGATAATAATGGCTACCAAGGCTTTGGGTAAGGGCATTACAACTCTATAATAAAAATTGAAGGGTTACATTAGTAGGTAAATGAGGTTTAAATATAATATGGAATGTAAAAATTAATAGGTAAATGAGGTTTAAATATAATATGGAGTGTAAAAATTAGTTATCTTAGTAAACAAATTAAAGCTTAAATACAATATAAATATAAAGTATATTAATTAGACATTAAAGTATTCACAAAATGAAAATAATAATTTTGTTATTAAAGTGATTACTATAAAATTATTTATAATTATGAAAAAAAAAATTATAAGAAAAAAACATTTAAAAATAAGTTTGAAAATTTTTAATGGGTGTTTCATAAATAATTATTTGAAAATTCAAAAAAAAAATATTATTAATAATAATTCAAAAAAAAGCTCGCACGGGTGTAGATGGATTGGCAAGTGCCGTGTAAATGGAAGGAAATTTGTAAAATGAAGTCTCATGTTCGATTCTCACCCGAATTTACTCGTGCGCCATTCTTGCGGGCTGGGTGGTTGCACCCGGGGTTATAGTGGTAACCGACGAGGATCGACCCCATGTCACGCGAGTACGAGAACCACCAATTCCCCCAGTAAAAAAATAAATAAATAAATAATTCAAAAAAAATGATAATTACATTAACATTAACATTTGATTATTTATTAAATTATAATTATTATAATTTAAAGGTTGAATTACAATGCAACGTTATATAAGATCACCAAAATTATTTTTTTTAATTTCAATTCAAAGTTGTGATTATATGAAATACTATAATATAATTTTAAGTTTAAAATGGATACAAATGTAGAGTACTATAAATTTAAACTTAATAAAAATATATATAACATTTTTAACAAACTGAAAATAAGATAATGTGACACAAATTTACATCAAATTCTTTAAAAAAAAATCACTTCATCACATGACATCTAAAGTGTTAGACAACTCAAAATGGTGGGTATCAAAACATTAAGAGTAAAAAATTTCAACCAGGACTTGTCAAATAGGATAAAGAAATTTATTGTCTAAAAATTTAAAATAACACTTTAAAATGGTGGGTATCAAAACATTAAGAGAATGTTATAAAGAATTTCAACCAGGACTTGTCAAATAGGATAAAAGAATTTATTGTCTAAAAATTTAAAATAACATTTTAGTCATGAAACTTCAAAAATTTAAATAATTTAAATATTAAAAAATACTAATGATAGGTATCAAAACATTAAGAGAATAAAACATTAAGAGAATGTTATAAAGAATTTCAACCAGGACTTGTCAAATAGAATAAAGGAATTTATTCTATTTATAGGTATCAATATAATAAAATGGAATTATCTTTATATATTGAAGCACAAACTATGAATATAAAAATCTTAATGAATTCAATTCAAAATAACACTTTACTCCGAAATTTAAGAAATTAAAATAATTAAAATATTAAAAAATACAAAGAAATTAAAATAATTAAAATATTAAAAAATACAAATAAAATTTGTGGACACTTATCAATACAATATAATTAAATGGGAATTATTTTTATATGTTGAATCACAAACTATGAATACAAAAGTTTTAATGAATTTAATTCAATAGAAAAGTCTAAGTATCATTATTAATTGAATATCAATAATCAACATAGTGATGCAAGTTTATGACAATGATATAAAGTCTAAAGTGAATCAAGAGAATCTCAAAATGGAGATCAAGAAGTATGTTTACAATGATTGCTTATAGATATCATAGTCACAAGTCATCATGCTCATTGATCAACCTTTCAACATTGCTTTAAGAAATCAACATTGTTCTAAGTAAGNGAAAAATGTTAATTTCGAAAAAAAAAAAAATTAATATCAAAGTCATCCTTAACATTACACTTCACATGTTTAATCCAAGAATCCTATCAATAAAGAGATAGAGAGAAGATCAACCTAGGATGGATTGATTTATCTACATTGTGACAAGATTGTTTACAAATCCGAAGAATTTTTGTATTCAATTCTTCAATTTCTTAGAAAATGAAGCATTTCAAAAAAAATAACATGTAATATAACTAATTATACAATTATTATTAATTTTTATATAAATTAGCAAACTTAAGAGTCTTCAACTATGTACAAAGAGAAAAAGAAATGGCATTTTCAATTAAAATTATTCATGGTATCTTTTATAAATATTTTGTATCTCAAAACTTGTGTCTTTTTATTTTATTTTTGATGACTCTATTTAACAAGAGTGTGATCTATTATAGAAAATATAGAAAAGGGAATTAAAAACATTCATGGTATCTTTTAAAATATTTTATATCCTTATGAATAATTCAAAACTTGTGTCTTTGTATTTTTATGACTTTATTTAACAACATTGTGATCCATTATAGAAAGGGATAGTGTCCTTATGTATACAATCAAGTATATAAAAAAAAAAATCTAATATAAATATGAATGGATTGTTCTTTACAACCTAATTGAATTTGCAAATGATTGGTCTTTATCACCTAATTGAATTTGCAAATGGAAATATGAATGAATTGATCCTTACCGCTAATTGAATTTGCAAATGATTGATCTTTATCACCTAATTGAATTTGCAAATGAAAATTTCCAACGCAAAAAGTTAGATTTAAAAAATTCATTGTTTAGTAAAGACAATATGGAAATATTACACAAATAGAACATTTTATGTAATAATTTTCCTTTATCAACTTTAAATACTATTTTATTATTAAATTTAATACAAAACTTTGAAATATATATATTTTAAATTAATGTGTTATTAATTTTTAATAAAATTTATTATTATAACATATTAATGCAGGATTACTCTCATTTTAGTAATTCTTATCTTACACTTGTTTTATTACTAAACATTATTTTCTATCTTACTACTTAGTTTGATACTTCACTTATCACATATGTTACTCTATACGGCAATACTTTACACATTTTATCTCACTTTAGTGAAACATGATGTTTATAGAGTTTCAATATATTTCTTATTTCTCAATGATCTTTTTTTTTTTATATTAATCAGAATTATTTTTGTTGATCTTGATAAACCATACATGTTCATTGTTGTTGACCTGTTACAGGGGAACCAGACCAACAATAAAATAACAGAGTTTTGAGTTTGATGGGTTTAGTATTCTTCTTACATTTCAATTTTCTCTTGAAGGGGTATGGCCAAATGATCTAGGTGGATCTCAGTGGCCATCCACCTTTTCCACTAAATCAGCATTTCGAGCCTATGGTTTTGATAAACCATGGTATTCACCCTTTTGATGGGGAATGAAATGTAATTCTATCATCATTTGTTAATTATAGACAACATATAATGTTTTCCTAGTGGTTTTATGTACATGCCTATAACATAGCATTAATGCACCAGATCCCATTAGAACTCTACAGTTAAGCATGCTTAGGCTAGAGTAGTACTGGTGTTAGCGATATTTCTTGTAAGGGGGTTAGAATGCAAAGGAGTGGGTTAAAAACCCACTTGTCCTAGGTTTGGAATGTTAATGCGCATGTGGTAAGCGACAAGCAATTCTGGACGACAAGATTTCGCGCGCCCTGATCAACGGCGCACATAGGATTCCGGAGCCCCCCCGTCTTCCTACCTTTAAGCGAAAAGGGGGGGTCCGGAATCAGGGTTGCACCTCTTCAACGGTCGAGATCAAAGCGCCCGAATCAATGGCGCTCAAGGCAATTCCGGACCCCCCCTGCCTTTCTACCTTTAAGCCGAGGGGGGGGTCCGGAATCGGGCGCGCAGTTTCCCGACGGCTGAGATCTAAGCACCCGGATCAACGGCGCTCGCGCGATCTCATCCTTCTCAGATGCTCTATGTTTAACCAAGGTGGGCCCTCTCTCCATTATGTCATCCTCCGGAGCCACCTTTCCCCTGTTGCCATGTGTTATCTGTCCTTCTCCACTCTTTAGTCCAGGTGGTCCCTTCCCCATCTCATCATTCACTCACCTCCTGCCATGTGTCCCGCTCCTTTCCACGTCAGCCTCCATTAAAATGTGCCTATCGTGTCTCATCACCTGCCCCCTCCGCTTATCGCCTTCCGCCATGTATCTTCCCCTATCACCTTCCTCACGCCTCATCACTCCTTCTCTCACCCTCACGGTTTTGGCGCCACCACTCCCATCATGCACCTCATCCTTCGCGCTGGCCTCCACGCATATTCATCAGGTCGATCAGCCAATCTAGGTGGCAGTGCAAGGGGCCTTCCACGTCTCAAAAGTGTCGAGTTGGCCGGGTCGTTCTCAATCCCAACGAAGCAGTTATTGAGGTAGTTGGTGGTGGTTAGACATCGCCTCCGCCATAATGGGAAAGTCCAGCACCGAATTAAAGCTCGTCGATTCGTCCACAGATCTGTCATAAGTTCGATCGCGTCCGCCGTAGGTGCGCGATTAAGTCAAAGATTGCAGGTGCAGATTGTCAGAAGCCATGCAGATTCAAAGCTTTTAATGCAATGTCTCGATTTTGTTGTTGTTGTTGTTTTGAGTATATGAAGGCGTTTTTGCCATTTTTGTATCTATCGATGGTTGAGCAGAGCTCCCTATTGTAATGTTTTAACAACTATTCTATCTTTCAGCTTATGCATATGTATATGAGATTTCTTGTTTTATGACAGACAGTTCTTCTTATTCCATCTAATTCTCGTCTCATGCTAAGAGAGTTCGTGATTGACTGAGTCGCGCGAGTTATTGCGGTTATGTTATGATAAAAGATTTATTGTTGCATTGTTGCGTTCTCTGGCTTTGCGTTTGAATGTAAGATGATATCTCATTTGGACGTCTTCTTCCTCAGTCTGTTGTTTATAACAGACCTCTGCTTTCTCTTGTGCAAGTCTTCCGCGTGTTCACCCTTTACTACAGCTCACTGTCTGAATTTTACGCAAGACCTCACTTGGTCATGCATACCTGGCCTAGTTTCAGAGTTGGAACGGTATTGTTTTGAGTTTCCTGCCATTCGATCACCCATCTATAAACAATCGTGACATAAAACTGATGGGTGTCAGGCTCTACTCCTGTTAGCAATCCAGGAGTGACTTCCGTCGCCAACATTTCTGGCGCCATTGTCGGGGACGAAGTTGAATATTTACCCCAGGATTGAACGACAACGATTAACTGATTCTTAAGGTGCATTAGATATCAGAATTATCAAGATTGTTGCTGTGCACCTGGCGACTCCATTGTGACGACTCTGCTGGGGAGAACCTTCTCTATTAATTGTGGCTTTCAGAGGCAGACACACGCGGTCTCATCCATAGTTGCCCCTAGCTACACCTGAAACCGATCCAGAGGTGGTTCTCAGAAAAGGAAAGGCCCCTGAAGAAGAAGCTTCCACCGTCGAAACAGGTAATCCGCCATCTCCTTCTGTAAGAACTCTGTTTTCTCCCCCTCAGTTTCTTGATAGACCTCCTTCACAAGTTTCCTGTTTCCTGAATTTTGGGAGTGTTCCTGCTGAGTTTTCCCCTTCTGGTATGGGATTGGAGGGAGAAATCCTTGTCACTCCCCTCTCCTCTGAAGTTGTACCTTGGCGCAGACCCACGACCACAGAATATTTCCCCACTCCTGCACAAGGAGGAGCACCTGTTGACTTGATCTCGTTAGCCTTCTCCTTGAATCCCCTCTTGTTCCCCACCCCACTCCGAGATTCATTCCCGGTAGCCCCTTCGCGAACTCCTTCTCCTCCGAGTTCTCCTCCACCTAATATTCCTATGGCCGGAGCAAATCCCCCTATGACCGAAATAGAGGTCATCATAGCCGCTAGGTACGCTCCCCTCGTGCTACCACAGCCTCTCAATAACCTCCCAGCAGACGGGTACCTTAAATAATTGCCCAAGTTTACAGGCGAGGGAAACATAGCTGCAGAAGAGCACGTAGCAGCCTTTTACACTTTCGCGGATGATAATGTTATCATGAACACAGACGTATGGATGAGAATTTTTGTCCATGGTCTCCAAGGAGAGGCTAGAATGGTTCAAGGCCCTGCCTCCTGGATCTATTGATGGGATCAGAGCTTTAGATAATGCCTTTTTGAGACTGTGAGGAGATAAAAAAGACTTCATGTATTACATGACAGAGTTTGGGTTGTTGAAGAGAAAGGAAGGAGAGTTTGTTTCTGACTTCTCCAAGAGATTTAATAAAATGTACAACAAAATTCCTGCTGAGATAAAACCCTCCGAAGCCTCTGCAAAGATCACTTACTCCAGCGCCTTCGATCCCGATTTATGCCTACTACTAAGGGAGAGAAGAGCTGCTACGCTGGCACACATGCAAGACGCAGCCGTGGAGGTAGAATCCAACATATTGGTTGTCAACCGACTCAGGAACGTCGGTGATAGAAATACGTCCAAGAACAGGCCTGAAACTTCCGCATCCAGTTCCTCTCCCCTGCCCCATCAGACAGATGAGACAGCTAGAGCAATAAAATCGCTTGCTGCCAAGATATAAAGGTGGGAATTAGAGGGGAAGCCCATGTACATAAATCCACTAAACACTGATAATAGAGGTTTCAGACGACCTGCTAACAATATACCTCAGGTCCTCCCGAGGGAACAAAGGGGAAAGGACAGAGAAGATCAAAGGGTTCAAACCCCCCTCCAAAACAACCTAGTTGATCATGAGGAAAGAGAGGAGATAGGCGAATTTGGCCCTAAAATTCACTGTATTGAAGAAACTCCCCCTTTTCCCCATTTGACGCAGTCCGCATATGAAGAATCATTGATGAGTGCTCAAATTCATGAGTTGGGGAAAGAACAAAGGGCCGATCACGCTTCTAACAGATATAATCTCAGATCAAGAAGGAAAGAAGGAGACTTTGACAGCCCAGACTAGCCCCTCATAGCAGAAAGGCCTATTAGATCTGCAGCAGCCGCTACTAAAGATAAAAGAGCTCAGAGCGCTTTGCCAGTAGTCAAAGAACCCGTCACCGAGGTAAGGGAAGCTCCTAAGCCCATTCCATCCTTTAATTTTGAACATGAAATTCAAAAGATCAGAATCCCCGTCCCTCTCTCAAAGCTAGTTAAAAATGAAGATTTTAAAAGATCCCTCTCCAAGCTGCTACAATCCGAGTCCCCCCGGCCCCCCTCTGACTCAATAAACCTTCAAGATGAGAATCCAACCATAATATTAGGCCCCATGGTAGAAGACAGAGATGAC
>SNQJ01S0178924.1:0-19606 GCA_010110895.2 Picea sitchensis | reverse complement strand
CGCTCAATGATTGACATTAAAAAAATTTGTATGGATTGGATTGCATGAGCCTGATACATTCTGAGCCAAATCTATTTCATTTTTTGAAGGAGTTGTCATGCATGGTTATTTAAAATACTATTTGCTAATTATTAACATATGCAGGATCAGTTTTTTCAGTAGGGGAAGCCATGTTTGAGGAAACAGAGGTAGAGGTAACTAGAACCGAGGCCCAAGGAGGCCTAGGTTCTCAATTCATTTTGATTTTGATTATGAAGAGTTGGAAAAATTGTTCCATGTTGGATTATTTAATTGGATTGGACAAGGGATAGTCCAACCAAGGCCTGAGAGGCCTCCCTTCCAAGCCCCTCAAGCCCCTAGTATACCAGTGTCGTCTCATGTCTCTTTACATCCTGAAGTCACAGAAAATGATGGGTGGCAGGAGATTGTCCACCCAAATGTCTCCCAACACCGTGGCTGGCCAAAATTATCCTTGCCTGCTCCTCCACCTTTGAACCCCATTGTCCCAGCTGCCCCTAACCATTCACCAGTGAAATATTCCCACGCCAACAAGAGATTGAAGACTAAATCCCACCATGCATTAGATAAAGGAAAGGTCGTTGTTGCCCCTTCCTCACCCTCCGATGACTCTAACAAATCTGTGTCATCATGGATGAATTTGAGGGACAAATGTTCCCATGTGATTAATGAGATAAATCCTAAAGGATCTGCCCAACTCAAGGCATTTTCATGGAAGTCAGGAGGTGACAACAGCAACCAAGGGAAGGTTTCTTCACAGACTGGAAAATATGGATTTTAGTTCTTGTGTTATTTATTGTTTGTGACAGTGGACAAGATGGATTTTGGACAACATGTTTTATTTTGGAAAACAGGTCTTATTTTGGATACATGATTATTAATCTGAATTATTTTTAAGTTTTATGAGCTAAAATTGCCAAAGGAAAATATGTTTGAAGGGAGGCACAAGGGGTGTGTTTGCTTAAACAAATGGATTATATTATGATGTGATGATTGTTATCATTAGGGGAGTCACAAGGGGGTCCCACCTATTAGTTATTATTTAATTATGACCCTATTATGATTATTACTTTTCCCCCTTTCCTTAACTAAAGTTAGTTAAGGTCTTATGTTAGATTAACTAATAAGTTAGTTCAACTACTCTAACCAATTCTAAATTGTTAAAAGTTGAACTAAGGGGAGGAACAAAGGATGATAGAAGCAAAAAGCATGCTAAGGTTTTCTCTTTGAATTCATGTTGAGATATTTCATCTTTCATTCATTCATATCTTCATAATAGCCTAATTCTCTTTTGTGATAGCAGGGTCTTATTGTAGACAACAATATTCAGGGATGAATCAAATCATTCAGACACTTGTTCTTCAGAGGTGTTGAGCTATATTTGATAGTATGTGTAGGCTTGTCTATTTGTAAATTAGTTTTCATGACTGATAAAGACTATTGTCCAAAGTCGAGTGGGCAGTGATCTATGGCAAGCTGATCCAACTTTTAGAGTTCATTTTTGGTTTTCTGTCAGAGATCTTTTTGTATGTTCCATCGAGGATTTCTAAGTTTGACTTTGGTCCAAGATTTCTTGTGAAGTTTTGTAAAGACAATGACTCTTTGATGAATTTGAATGAAATAAAGGATTTCTTTATGTCTCACCTATATTGATTATGATCTTGGTGTCTTTACTTCTTTTATTATATCTATTTTCAGCAACTGATATTTTCAAAAAAACACATAAAATGTAAATTTCTAGCAAGCTTTTGTTGATACAAAAACAACCTAAGCACTTGTAATTAATACTGCTGAGTTAGGATACATATTTTTGTTGGCTATAAACGTAGGGTGATATTCCCATTTACTTTTCTTTAGCTAAGTAAATTCTTAAAATGCTTGATTAAGATCAATTCATATATTTTCATCAACATTTATTTGGCGACCATAATGGGGAGATCTTCGATACCTCTCCGGTTAAATTTTTATATTCGATTCTCATCGATACATCTCTCTTTTTCTATTTTTATTCTTGGATTGTTTTCTATTAATGACTGTTCCTATTGTAAGGTATCCCAACCTTGAGCCCGGTCTCCAAGACCAAACCAACATTGTTTTGAACCCATTTCATACTATTTTAGACACTGCTAGGACCCGTGCTGAACTTAATCGTGCTTGGAAAGAAATTGAAAGAGATATTAGTGTATGTTATCCCTTGACCAAGTTTTGGGATCACTTGGTCATATTTGACCATTTTTGGGACTTCGACAGCCTTTCAAAGATGGAGCGCCAGACGAAGCGGAGATTACAGAATCTCGGCCCACTTTTGGGTCCCTTTTTGGGTTTTGGGAATATGTAATGGGAAATGGATGTCGGCCCGTGGGTTCACCCATGCTTAGGCCTATTTTGTATGTATAAATAGACATCTAGGCATATAGTAGAGGAAGGTATCTATGTGATATAGGCTACGTGCCAAGTGGGATCTGTGTGATCAAGGTGTTGTGCATTCTATAGGCTTGCAGAGCTTAGTGCAAGTCCATGTGTGAAGGTACAGAAGGATTTGTGCTAAAAGGAAATGAAGAAGGATCTAGCGAGCTACGTAGATATTTTATCCTATGCGAAGTAAGGGTTTACATGGCTTTGTAACCAATTGGCCTAAGATAATAAAGAAGAAGAGTTGGTGGACGTAGCCCTAGGTTGGGGGTGAACCATGTAAATCCTGTGTTATCTGTTTTGTTCCTTGTCTAATGCATTGATGTGATTATTTGCTAAGTTGGTGCAGACCCCCGACCCTCGGGCCAAGATCCACACAGAATCGTTCTAAATTCTTCTTTGACCCCAAGTGGCTCCTTTAGTTCCCTGCTGGAATCTTCAATGAATTCGATCCACAGGTCCTTCAGAAACCCCACCTGTGCGAACATGCACAAGGTGCGAGCTTCACCTCCTCCAAGCGACCACGACCTTGCCTTAGCACAAGCGCCTTTCGCAACTCATGAGTTCGTGATTCGAAGACCCTAGACTCTTCTTTTTCCAACCACCAATACTCGAGATGCGACATGGGTATGGCTCCTCCTTGTTAGCGCCTTCCACACATAACCACCAGCTAGGCTAAACACTAGCACTACTCGCAACTCGCAACTTTGTGAGTTGGAGTGTTGAGCCCTCGTGCTCCTCCTTTGCGAATCCCTGAAATGCGATAAGTCAGTGATGGGTTGACTCCGTTAACACTACTTGCAACTTGCGACTTCACGAGTTGGAGTGTTGAGCCCTCGTGCTCCTCCTTTGTGAAACTCCAAAGCACGATAAGTCAACAATGGGTTGACTCCCTCCCAAGTGACGCGTGTCCACCACCTGTCACTCGCTTCCACTTTTCTCTGGGCACTTGTTTTTATGCCACCTGTCAACCATGCGGTCCCCACCTAATGGATGTGCCACATGTTCACACGAGCCTCGGCACTCGGCACTTCGCGACTTCGTGAGTTGAAAAGGAATTATTTCAACCCTCAAACCCCCGATACGCGATACCATGCGGAGGTTTGATCCAACGGTTCTCCTGTATCTTGGATCCAACAGTTTGGATCTCCTTCCTTGGTCCTCATGACTCCAGACTTCATGAAACCAATAATTTGGTCTGCCCTCCAAACTCACGAACCCTGAATTCGCAAAATGATCCAACGACGTGGGGTGAAATGAGATCAACGACTTATATTGACTCTCGAATCCTGGGTGATGGTTTCACCAAACTCTAACCACCATGTAACTCTGCAAGATCCAATGACTCTCACAATTTCGGGACTTCTCCACGAAGCATCTCCACCATCCATTTCAGCTACTATCCTGCGCGACCTCCCAAAGGTTAAGCTTTGTGCGCCTTCCTCCGGATTCGATGACTATCGGTTCTTTGCACAAGATCTGACGGCTTAGATCTCTTTCTCTCCATATAATCTAATGGCAATCGTGCTTTATGTTGAGCATGCCCATCTTCCTTTCCCTTGGAATATTTTCAAAGTTTCAAAGGCCTCAACCTTCACTTCCTCTGCGAACCCTGTGACCTTGGGTCTCGCCTGCATTACTGAAAATTCTGCCCCTCCTAAGCTTTGTTCACTCTAAAACCTCAAAGGGTTTCTTGACCTCTACACTCCTTGTAGGGTCCCTGGACACAATTGTGCTATCTGTCCTGAGATTTTCCTGCTCGAACCTCTAAGTGTCTATGTTCCTTTTCTCTCCCTGAAGGGATGTAAGTGCCCTCTAGCAACTTCCTTCTCAAGCACACTTTGTTGAGCCTACAGTGTGTTCAGTAACCCTATGAGTGTATTTATGTGACACTTCTCTTATCTCAAAAATCGAGAGAGTTCCTTCTGTTCACACTTGCACCAACTCAATTTCCTCCTAGTAGAGTTCTCTAGAATCCTCAGTGATTGTGTCTTCTCATTGAACTCGAAAGAGAGTTCTCCTCAATGCATCCTGTGCATTTTCTCAGTGCCCTCTTGGCAGAGTCTCACAGAATTCTCAAAAATTTTATCTTCCCTCTTGACACTTCCCCTTCCTCTGAACTCATAATAGAGTTATTCTGTGCACTCTGTGCACTTGCTCAATACCCTCCTGGTAGAGCTTCCACAGAACCTTCAGTGATTATGTTTTCTCTATGCCTTCCTTTGCACAGTCTTACCTCCAAGGTGTTCAACAACCTTGAGGCTTCTCCCTGGGTCTAATACTTCCTCTGGTGCACCCTCTTGGCACAAATTTGTCCAAATTCCGTAGAATTCAGAAGTGCACACTATGCACTGGCTTACAGAACCCACAGTGTTCTGTCATGCAACCTCTTGCATGAAGCCAAAAAGAACCAGACCTGGAATCAAAGAACCCAATAGACAACGAATTCTTTCTATAACCTTCAAATGTACATCTAACATACATCTACAGCATATCATAAACACATAAAGACATTCATTAATATGAAATGTCTCTTTACAATGTGTTTGAGATCGGACTGCAACAGAGTCTCAATTCTCTCTTCTCTATTCTATTCTCTGTTCTGCTCTCTCGCAGAACTCTCTCTACTTTCTGACTCTACTGACTCTACTGACTAAAGCTAGATACAAAGAAGATCTTCTTACAAAAGGCATCTCCTCGAGTGCTTCCCTCCATCTGACCAACTCTCATTAATTTACATTCAATTACATTGAATGGTTGTCTAGTCTGAATGAGATCTAAATCTCAGCCTTACAACCATTTAAGGAAACCTTTATTTAAAGCCTTACAACCATTTAATACAATTTTCAAAATTTGAAAAATGAGAAGGTTGCACCTCTCTCCTTCCATTGAATGTGCACTTTGATGTGTTGGTTGGTTGGCGCGTAGCTGGCTTGGAGTGATGCTCCTGCATCATACTCCTCTGTTGTGAAAAAATCATGAGCTCCTGCTCATGAGCTTCCCAAAATCGCTGTTGAAATCCACCTGGATCCCAAACAGTTCTTTGGATCTGTCCATCCACTCCATCGCTTCGCTACTGCTGCTGCATCTACTGCTATTACAGGTCCCTTATTGTTTAGCCTTCCTTTGTTGACCGCTTCTACTGATCAGATCTTCAACATCAGCCTTCTGATTTCCTAAATTATCTCGTCCAGCTGCTGCAGTGGCTGGCTCCCTTTATGCAGTCTCCTCGGCTACACTTCCTCCTTATCAGTGGGTAGATCATCATGATCCCCCATGTTGTTTTTCTCTTCTGTGGCACTAGCTTACCACTCTGCTGCAAACTCCTCTTCTGCAGTTTCATCACTGAGTCTCTTCTCAGCTTCCTCTTCTGAAAACTTGACTGTCAGTTCTCCTGCTGGCATATCTCCAGCTTCCTCCAGCTGCTCCTCATACTGGAATTCTTCTTTATTTGCTGCTACATACCTCGGCACTGTAGTCATCATCATCTGTCCAGCTCCCTGGCTGAGATTTCTGAGCGATTCCTCGGAATTCTCCTCTGCTAACATCTGCATGACTGTCTACTCATGGTAGTCATCTACTGGCTCTGGATGGCTTAACCAATCCTCCATCATTTCTAACTCCAACTCCCATGGAGTGAGTATCTTATCTGCATGCTCTTCTTTTGTTGGGGCAGATTTCCATACTGGCTCCACCTCTTCTTCCTCTATGACAGTCATTGTTGGATGTCCTTCTCCTGTTGTTGTTGTATCTACAATACAGGCTCTCACCTCAACTGGGCTAAGTGGCATGAATACTTCAATTCCCCCAATGACCAGAAGACATTTATGATCCTCCTTCTCCATCTCCATTAGCTCTCCATGTTGATATGAACTCACCTCTGAGATCATCTTTTCTCCCTTGCCCACCTAGCAGTATGGGATTTTTCTGCTACCCACCTAGTAGTCTATGAGATCAATTGATCCCATCTCCATCGGCACTCCTTTCTAACATGAACTCACTTCTGAGCTCCCGATACTTTCAGACAGTATCATCTCCTTCTCCCTGCCCACCTGGGAAATTGGGAATTTTTTGTTGCTCACTTGGCAGTCTATGAGATCCTCCAGTGATCCCATCACACTTTCCATCTGACAATATGAACTTTTTGTCCTACCCTCCTAGCAGTCTTTGAGATCCTCCAGTGATCTCAGTTCATCCTCAATTTCACTGAGATTTCTCCCAGTCTCTGGATCACACACATGAACCATATCCTCTTCATCTATGAGGCTTTCCAAATACCTCAGCCATTCCTTCAATATCCTTCGTTGTCTTTTGGCTAACAACTCCTTGACTGGCCACTTTACTTTCGTTTTCATGGGCCATTCATACACCCAATGTTCTTTTGCACTCTGTTGCATTCGAAATGCAAGCTCTTCCATCCTCGCTCTTATCTTGGTGATTTATTTATCCATCTCATATTTTCTATGCTATCGATGGTCCTTCTTTCCACTGCGTCCATGGCCTTCAGTAGCCATCTTCCTGTTCTTGTCTACCCTCCTGGAAAACTTGTTGTTGTTACTCTACAACTGAGAGCATTTCCAGCATTTCCTACAATCCACCTGACTGTCTATTTGTTGTTGTGTCCTACAAAAATCTCTTCAATCCTCTTCACCTGAAATATACAAACGAGGTCCTGATCTAATACCACAACTGGTGTATCCCCTGACCCTCGGGCCAAGATCCGCACAGGATCGTTCTAAATTATCCTTTGAGCCAAAGTGACTCCTTTAGTTCCTTGCTGGATACTTCAATGAATTTGATCCACATGTCCTTTAGAAACCCCACCTGTGCGAACATGCACAAGGTGCGAGCTTCACCTCCTCCAAGAGACCACAACCTTTCCTTAGTGCAAGTGCCTTTCGCAACTCGTGATCTCATGAGTTCGTGAGTCGAATACCCTCGACTCTTCTTTCTCCAACTGCTGATACCCGAGATGTGATACGGGCATGGCTCCTCCTTGTTAGCGCCTTCCGCACATAACTACCAGCTAAGATAAACACTAGCATCACTTGCAACTCGCGACTTCGCGAGTTGGAGTGTTGAGCCCTCGTTCTCCTCCCTTTTGAATCCCCAAAACGAGATAATTCAGCAATGGGTTGACTCCTTTAACAATACTCACAACTAGTGACTTCGCGAGTTGGAGTGTTGAGCCCTCGTGCTCCTCCTTTTCGAAACTCCGAAGCACAATAAGTCAACAATGGGTTGAATCCTTCCCAGGTGATGCGTGTCCACCACCTATCACCCACTTCCACTTTTCTCTGGGTGCTTGTTGTTACACCACCTGTCAACCATGCGGTCCCCACCTAACAGATGTGCCATGTGTTCGCACAAGCCTCGACACTTGGCACTTCATGACTTCGTGAGTTGAAAAGAAATTCTTTCAACCCTTGAACCCCCGATACGCAATACCACATAGAGGTTTTGATCCAACGGTTCTCCTGTAGCTTGGATCCAATGGTCTTAATCTCCTTCCCTACTCCTCGCGACTCGGGACTTCGCGAAACCAAGAATTTGGTCTGCCCTCCAAACTCACGAACCCCAAATTCACAAAATGATCCAACGACGTGGGGTGAAACAAGATCAACGACTTATATTGACTCTTGAATCCTGGGTGATGGTTTCATTGACCTCTAACCACCCTGCAACTCTACAAGATCCAATGACTCTCGCAATTTCGGCACTTCTCCACGAAGCGTCTCCACTATCCATTTCAGCTGCTATCCTACGCGACCTCCCATAGGTTAAACTCTATGCGCCTTCCTCCAGATCCGATGACTATCGGTTCTTTGCACAAGATCTGACAACTCAGATCTCTTTCTCTCCAGCTAATCTAATGGCAGTCATGCTCTATGTTGATCATGCCCTTCTTCCTTTCCCTTGGAAGATTTTCAAAGTTTCAAAGGCCTCGACTTTTTCTTCCTCTGCAAACCCTGTGACCTTGGGTCTTGCCTGCATTACTGAAAACTATGCCCCTCCTAAGATTTGTTCACTTTGAAACCTCAAAGGGTTTCTCGACCTCTGCACTCCTTGTAGGGTCCTTTCACACAACTGTGCTATCCATCCTAAGATTTTCTTGCTTGAACCTCTAAGTGTCTATGTTCCTTTTATCTCCCTGAAGGGATGTAAGTGCCCTCTAGCAACTTCCTTCTCAAGCACACTTTGTTGAGCCTATAGGGTGTTCAGTAACCCTGTGAGCGTCTTTTTGTGACACTTATCTTATCTCAGAACTCGAAAGAGTTCCTTCTGTGCACACTTGCACCAACTCAATGCCCTCCTAGCAGAGTTCTCCAGAATCCTCAGTGATTTTGTCTTCTCGTTGAACTCGAAAGAGAGTTCTCCTCAATGCATCCTCTGCATTTTCTCAATGCCCTCTTGGCAGAGTCTCACATAATTCTCAGAAATTTTTTCTTCGCTCTCGACACTTCTCCTTCCACTGAACTCAGAATAGAGTTCTTATGTGCACTCTATGCACTTGCTCAATGCCCTCCTGGTAGAGCTTCCACAGAACCTTCATTGATTATGTTTTCTCTATGCCTTCCTCTGCACAGTCTTACCTCCAAGGTGTTCAGAAACCTTGAGGCTTCTCCATAGGTCTAATACTTCCTCTGGTGCACCCTCTTGGCACAACTTTGTCCAAATTCCACAGAATTAAGAAGTGCACTCTATGCACTAGCTTACAGAACCCGCAGTGTTCTATCATGCAACCTCTTGCATGAAGCCACAAAGAACCAGACCTGGAATCAAAGAACCCAAAAGACAATGACTTCTATCTGTAACCTACAAATGCACATCTAACATACATCTACAACATATCATCAACACATAAAGACATTCATCAACATACACAAAATAACATGCAGGAAAAACTACTATGTTTGTATTAATATGAATTGTCTCTTTACAATGTGTTTGAGCTCGGACTGCAACAGAGTCTCAGCTCTCTCTTCTCTACTCTATTCTTTGTTCTACTCTCTTGCAAAACTCTCTCTACTTTCTGACTCTACTGACTCTACTGACTAAATCTAGATACAAATAAGATATTTTTATAAAAGGGGGTTCCTCGAGTGCTTCCCTCCATCTCACCAATTCTCATTAATTTACATTCAATTACATTGAATGGATGTCTAGTCCAAATCAGATCTATATCTTCACCTTACAACCATTAAAGGCAACCTTTATTTAAATCCTTACAACCATTTAATACAATTTGAAAATTTTGAAAAATGAGAAGGTTGTGCCTCTCTCCTTCCATTGAATGCGTGCTTTGATGTGTTGGTTGGTTGGTGCGTAGCTGGCTTGGAGAGATGCTCCTGCATCATAAGTGCTTTGATATATTTAGAAATATCTACCTACGCTTTAGGCTTCATTAGATGTGTATGAATAGTATATCTGATATGTATGAAGATGCTTAGTTTTGATCTACTGGATCTGATCTGTTTTACTATTGCTAAGTACTAAGATACTTTAGATCTAAGTGAATGCTACAATGATCTATGCTATATGCGAAGTATAATAAGGGTTGAACGATCAATGCTAAGTGCTCTGTAAGTGATATAATCACAGATCTATGTAACAGCTAAGGTTGCAGACACCTGATTCTTGCAACCACCCTACCTTTACCTCGGGTGAGACTTCATCTGCTTCGCAGGTGTTTCCGAAAGGGCCAGTAGTTAGGGTTTTGTTGGTGCATTGTTGTAGTGTTGAACCCTAAGTCTGCCCTTGTGCCAACAAATGGTTCCATTGCTAGGACCTGAAACTGTGATTGCTAGGAATTGAGGAAGAAGAATCGTTGCACAAAGATTTGTCCTAAAACTATGGAATCTCTGTGCCAGGATCTGTGCCCTAGTGCGCAATATTCCACTTGATCTGAAAAGCTCTGTGCTAAATAAAGAAGGCTAGATCTGAATAAAAGAAGCGATATCTGAACGCTTTGTGCTTTAAGAAAAGTAAAAGTGGAAGTTTCTAAAGAAAAGAGGTCAGATCTGCAGGAAAGAGGTAAGATCTGTAAAGTTTGTGCTCTGATAAAGGTAAGACTAGTTAAAAGCTTTAGATCTGGAGGCTTTGTGCTCTATATAAGTAAGATAAGTGAAAATGTTTGTTTCTAAGGTATGGATCTAGGTATGTTTAATAGAGTTTATCCTAGTTTGAAAACTGGGGCACTGATAGATGAAAGGCTTGATATGAGTAGATTTGATAAGAATAGTGATAGATATGTTATACCTATGTATAGAAAAAATGTTTGGACTAACAAATGGATGCAGGATTCTAGAAAGAATTTTCTGCAGATTAGCTACCATGATCCTAGTGCGCAGTATAGAAGAAGTTACATATCGTTTAAAATAAAGAGAGGAGTGACCCTCTGTTACAGTTGCAGAAGACCTGGACATCTTGCTAAGGAATGCCCTGGCACAGGGTTTAGTTGTCTTTGTTGCAAATCTATGGACCAGGAGGTATTGGATTGCTCTAGAATGATTGCTAGGATGGAAGAAATGAATTGGAATTAGGAAAACCCTAAGGTAGATCTAGAAGAGGCAGAACCCTATCAAGAATCAGAGAAGGTATTGATACAAATGAAAGAGACCATGAATGACCACCAATATATTAGGCTATCAGAGATTTTCAAAGAAAAAGAGTGCAATGAAGCAAGAATAGGAGACTTCGACATTGAATCTGTCCTTGACGAATAGACACAAGTGAACATTATGCCAGAAAGAACTTGGGAAGCTATAGGGAAGCTTGGTATGATCCCTTCATTAGGAGGAATATGACTGTTCAGAGGAAAATCGATGATGTTATGTGGAAAACTCACTCAGATACCTGTGACAGTCAATGGAACTTTGACAAAGGAAGACTTTGAGATTATTAAATTCATTGACGACATCGCCTCGTTTACGATGTTACTAGGAAAATCTTGGATTGATAGAGATCAAGCTAGAAGGAAGGAAGAAGAAGAAGTCTTAGAACATAATAGACAAGAGTTAAAAGATTTCATGACCTGAAATATTGCACAGTTGATTGAAGAACGGGAGAACAGATCGAAGCTACCTGACACTAGAATCCCAGGTATCGAAGCTACAGGAACATCGGAAGACATATAGAAGGTTGACATTTCTACCCCAGAAGAAGTGATACACCTGAATCCTAAGAAAGGATCTCAGCAGTGCGAAGAAAATGAGAATCAGAATGGGAAAAGAACCACTGAGACGAAGCTCATGGGAAACAGGATAGGAAGCTACATAAGAAGAAGGTCAAGATTGAGAAGTTACAGCAGGTTCCAGAGGGTACCTCGCAGAAATAAACTTTACAAAATTGGAACTTCACTGGGATATCAGAACAACGACATATGCCACTTCGCTATGGAAAAGAAATATAGCCGTTGAAAGACGATATATCTGTTCGAATGTTTCTCCGAACGACTGGAAAAGAATTTATCGTTCACCACCAGATCGTTGGACTGTGCCATAACGGACATAAGAAGAGTTAATGAGGCTCATAACCATTGCAAGTAAACCATTGCCAATATTGCCTATTTATATCGTCGCGCCATGAATGAGGAACACCTTTTCCAACTGAGAATTTGAAGCACGCAAACTAGCAATCGCATACAGTGCTCATTGCACTCTTGTTGTTCACTCTAGTGCAGTGTCTAAGACCATCGTGAACCCGATTATCTTATCTTGAGCATGTATGTCCAATGAGATTACCACTACCGAAGAATCTGTAACATAAGTTCTCCTTGAACTAAGAACTAAGAGAGTCATGTTGAAGCGAGGGTTATCCACAGGATTACAGGCATCATCCACGAGAGGACTGGCAGCCTCTCCATCCACTGTTCGTGTTGGTCCATCCCGGCTAGCCAATGAGAAACGTACGAAGTACCGATATGACCTCACCAATGCCAAGATGATTTTGAGCATTCTACCTGCCTATATACCCCCTCTGAGTGGTGCCATCAACTGTGATAGTGTACCCCAAGAGTTAGAATATGTTGTGACCACTGCGTACCTTCCACAAGGGGTGTGCGTAGTTTGCACCGACCAGGATAAGCTCACAGCACTAAAATTTAGTGACTTCAACCTTGGAGACCAGAAAGCTTACAAAATGTTGGCCCCACATAAGTACTTGACCAGGACCAAAGGCAAGAATTCGAATATTATCCTGTAGCCATGGACCCAGAACCTCACGCAGTCCACACTGTTGAATGTGATGAATATCCCGCACTTCGGCTGACACCGGGAAGTAAACGCATGCGTGAAATTGTTGTTGTCCTGCTACCACATAGGTTACTTATGGTTGAACCGTCGCATCACTATGGATCCAACCTTGATCAATCGTATCACAGGGTTGAGCATGCAAGGCCCTGACCCATAAGAGTTTTAACCTGGAAAGACCTCAGACCGAGCATTATCCCAGCGAATCAAAGAAACTTATGGAGATGTAGAGAAGGGTACGCGAGGTTACAAGGTAGCCTCTATCCAGAGCGGCATAGTGCGCCTCGCATGTCAGCTAATTGTAGGCAAGCTATTTTGCAAGAACTGAACCACCCAAGTAATTGGCTTCGTTGTTGACCTCGCTAGGGAATGTGTAGAAGGACTACAAATGAATTGGGCATAGTACCTCGTGAACCAGCTAGAGCTTGATTGTAGAGGAGCGCAGGACCAAGGATATGAGTTCCACTTCAGCTGGCTTCTCATATTGATAAATTTCATCGCATGGGAGATTTTAGAAGGTGCAACCTTCCCGGACTTCGAGACCTTTGAGCCTTTAGCTGCGAAGTTCAGTACCTTGTGGTACTCGAGTGATATGAACAAGCAGTGGAAATCCAATGTCATCTTCCATGCCTACTACAATCAATTGAAGATCGCAATCCAGTCTACACAGTGCATCACTCTGAATACCCTCTACAAGTTTCGGCCCCTGATGAAGTTCAGGGAAGATAGGTACTTTATATACATCATAGTGCATGCTGACGAGCACAAGCAACAGTTACAGTCCTACTAAAAGTTAATAGAAGAATAATTGGAAGAAATCACCAAGGAGTGGTCGACAAACCTACTCATCTCAGCAGACCCCGCAGAGATTTCTGATATAGACAACCCAAAACTTGTGCATGATACCCCTAGACCAAGAAAGACCAAGGAAGATGAAGAATTTCAAGATTCCAATAGTACTTCTACGAATACCACTTCGATCTCACCTACGCAGGGAGGTGATGATGGAGATCCAGGTAGAACAAAATTCAAGAAAAATAAAGGCGAAGTTACACCGCCTAGGGAGGAGCAGGATCCCTCCAAGAAAAGGAAGGTTACCCCACCAAATCCTTCATCCAAGAAGAAAGCTAAGGTAACCATAACCAAATTTGAGACTATTCTCACTCCGGATGACTTCGACTTCATAATCGCTGCCCTAAACAATACTTCACTATAGATAGTAGAAAAGGAGAAATCCAAGAAGGAGGAAGTGTTCAGTCGCATCAGGGACGAGCTTCAAAGAGTAACACAAGCAATACAGTCTAGTCGCACAGTTTCCACTATGCCCCTGCCATCAGGAACACCAGAATTAGGTGACGAGCCATCCCAACTACATCGGATTGCTGATACAGTCGAAGCTCACCTTAAACAAGCTCAAGAAGAGACAACACAAGCCACCCAAGATTTAGCGCAAGTTCAGAAAGACCTTGAGGACCACAAAAGTACTGTAGAAAAGGAAAAGCTCACTCTACATGAAAAATTGAATGACGAGAAAGCATCACTATAGAAAAACAAGGAACATTTTCTCGTAGAGAAACTCAAAGTACGGGAAAGGGTTCACAATGCACTTCGCTCTGTGACAGTCATAGAAGTGACAACTGAGGAATGAGTCCCACAGTAGATGGCACAACTTGAAGAAGTAATCCAACAGCTTCAGTAGTGCATTGCAGATATGGAACTTTGTACCGTGCCCGAGACTCCTCAAGAAATCAGAGACCTAAGGGAGGAAACTACTCATAGCGCAGTTGGTAGAATGAAATCCCTTGCCTTGAATTACAAACAGCTGAGCTCCAGGAGCACTTAGACATATGAAAACCTTACATAAAATCTAGATTTATAGGCACTGGAGTCGCAGCTCCAAGAAGAAAAGAAGCACGTAGATACGCTATAGGCGCAGCTGAAGGCATTAACACCAGTTGAGAGAATGAAGATGTTTCCAGAGCAGCGCATGACCCAACAACAGATCCACACAATCTAGACCAAAGTGATGGAAGTCTCTCAATGACTTCAACCAGTACAAGAGAAGGCATGCCAACTGTTCATTGAAGTTGAAAACCAAGGAGTAGAACTTGAACAGGTTGTGAGTGCAGTAGAACAATGCCTAGAAGGACCAATCAATGACGCACTCATCCAAGAGTTCACTGAGCAAGAGGCAGTAGCATTGCAGTAGGTTGAAGCAACTCAATCTAAGCTCAAGGCGTTCGAGGCAGAATTGCTCAGACCAGAGTGACTCGATATGAGTCACATGTGAGTGTTGGGGGCATGTTAGCCCTTGATCAAGTTTTGGGAGCACTTGGTCATATTTGACCGTTTTTGGGACATTGAAAGCATGTCAAAGATGGAGTGCCAGACGAAGCAGAGATTGCAGAATCTCGACCCACTTTTGGGTCCCTTTTTGGGTTTTGGGAATATGTAATGGGAAAGGGATGTCGGCCCATGGGTTCACCCATGCTTAGGCCCATTTGGTATGTATAAATAGACATCTAGGCATCTAGTATAGGAAGGTATCTATGTGATATAGGCTATGTGCCAAGTGGGATCTGTGTGATAGAGGTGTTGTGCATTCTATAGGCTTGTAGAGCTTAGTGCAAGTCCCTGTGTGAAGGTATAGAAGGCTTTGTACTGAAAGGAAAGGAAGAAGGATCTAGCGAGATATGTAGATCTTCTGTCCTGTGCGAAGTAAGGGTTTCCATGCTTTGTAACTGATTGGCCGACGATAATAAAGAACAAGATTTGGTGGACATAGCCCTAGGTTGGGGGTGAACCATGTAAATCCTGTGTTGTCCGCTTTTTGCCTTGTGTGATGCATTGATGTGATTATTTTCTAAGTGCTTTGATATATTTAGATATATCTACCTATGCTTTGCGCTTCATTAGATGTGTATGAATAGTAGATCTGATATGTATGAAGATGCTTAGTGTCGATCTACTTGATATGATATGTTTTACTATTTCTAAGTACTAAGATACTTTAGATCTAAGTGAATGTTGTGATTCTTAGTGTTATCTGCGAAGTATAATAAGGGTTGAACGATCAATGCTAAGTGCTATGTAAGTGATATAACCACAAATTTGTGTCCCAGCTAAGGTTGTAGACACCTGAGTCCTGCAACCAACCCTGCCTCTACCTCGGGTGAGACTTCATCTACTTCGCAGGTGTTGCCGAAAGGGTCGGTAGTTAGGATTTTTTTGGTGCACTATTGTAGAATTGAACCCTGGGTCTGCCCCTGTACCAATAATGTCCAAGAACAATTGGATGCTAGACGTAGGCAGCCCATAAATCAGCAATAACCTTTTATTTCTTTGGTTTCGGCCTTTCTTTCATGTCCTTAGATTCTCGTGATTCTAGAAGAAGAAGAGGCTTGTCACCTGAAATCAATCTTATTGTTGAGATAGGAAGGAGGAAGGTTGTGTTCTCTACCCAACAAAGTTCTCTAAGGAGGACTTTGTCTGATTCATCCAGCTCATCTTTCTTTCCCTCATCTACCATCCACAAAATGGCATCTAGTGGTGGCTCTGGTGGCACTGGAAGTGCTCCATATTCCCAATATTCATCATCGTTGGTGATTGGTAGCTTATACAACCACCATGTCCCAATCCAATCTACTACGAACCCCACCAAATTCATTAAGAAATATGGACTTTTTCAGTTCAAAGAAGATGCCACAACTACACCATGTCATGTGTCATGTCCTCTTAACCTGGCTCATGATACTCGCCTGCTTTCAAAGTTTAAAGATAATTTACCCAAGTTTTTAGGAAATAATACTGTTAGTACCAATGAATAGCTAGTGGCATTCTCTAATGCTTGTCATAACATAAGGGCTAACGACAATGACACTTGCATGTGCTTGTTCGTCAATTCCTTGGAGGGAAATGTTGCGGTTGACTTTTTTCACCTTCCTCCTAAGATCATGTCTACTTGGGATGAGTTAATTTATTGGTTCCGATCCACTTATGGGCAGACCAAAATTCATGCTAACAAGTTAAGGGATTATAATAACATCACTTACAAAGATGGTGAGACCATCAGATCTTTCAACTTGCGTTTCACCAAGTTGTATAATCAAATCCATGAACTTATCTACCCTCAGAACCAAGCCACCTTCATTCATTATTACAATGTGTTACCTTCTTCTTACCATCATTGGCTTGAAGAAAAGGCCATTGATAATCTAGGTTCTACTCTGCACACTTGCTCAGAGTATGAGGAACAACTTGAAAAAACTGGTTTACCCCAGGGTGAATCAGTTAGACAGATGGATATGTCCTCTCTCTTACAGTTGGTACAAGATATGAACAACTGAATGATAGCTTTTGAATGGAAAGGTACTTTCAACCCTCTCAAAACTGGAGCTTCATCCTCTTCGTCCCTCCTTTTAGAAGTCTAGTTGAAAATAATTTCCAGCAAAAGGCTATCCTATCTCGGAGTTGGTGTAACTTCTGCGAGGAACACCATGAAGAAACCAAATGTGAGTTAAGAGTTTCAGAGACAAGATATTTGGAAAATGACTAGAATCCACCATCATTGTCCTAGATATTTTCGAGCCAGAAGATGTCATGGTCATCAACACTAGAAACAAAGCCTATGCCCCAAAGGGAAAATTCAACCCTCCTCATAGTTCTTCTAGCCCAAGCTCATCCTCAAACTCAGCTGCACCCCGGGATCCTAAAATTACTGAGAATCAAAGAATCACTCCCTCTCCCCCCTCTTCCAAGTAAAATATCATGAATCAATTGGAGAACATTAAGGTAGATGCAACCCTCTTAGACATGGTTGTTGTCCCTGAACAACAGATGCATCTGAAACAGTTTATGGAAGGAAAATCTTCCGTTGTAGCCAGTATTTCTGAAGAGGTAGACACAAAGGATTCTTATGCAAATAAAGTAGGTGTACATAATTTTAGATACCTTGTAAAAAACCCTCCTTTCTTTATTTCTGTAAAAAAAATGGATAAAATTTCCCATTGTTGCCTCATTGTTGCCTCATTGATGGCGGTTCGAGCCCAAGTGTGATGTCGAATATTATTATGGAAGAACTAGGCTTGTCTTGTACAAACAAAAATGTCAGAAACATTCTATCCTATAATAGTCGACAAAAAACAACCATAGGTGAGATTAAAGATGTAACCTTGGTTTTATGCGCTCATCCTGAGATAAGTACGACACTCAACATTCAGGTGATCGATATGCATGTAAGTAATTACTCAATTATCTTGGGGAAAGATTGGCAATCCCTAACAGGTGGATACCTCTCGCTCAACAAGACACATTTATCCGTCCCTTGGAATGGAAAGAATATCATAGTCCTTAGAGAAGGAAGAATATCACCCTACATAGAGAACGTTCTGCAACCTATTGTAAACTATATCGAAGAATACCTAGGAGTGTATTCCATATTCACTGAAGAGGATGATATTCCTCTGGAAAGAATTGATTTAGAGGACGAATTGTGGCATATGCATTTTGATGGTTCACATTCTAATAAGGGTAACGGGGTTGGTATTATCTTGGTCTCCCCTGCAAGAAAGATTCATAATTTTTCATACAGGTTGGAGTTTTCTTCCTCAAACGATGCCACTAAATTCGAAGCTTTACTGTTAGGCATCGAGAATTCCCTTAATCTTGGTTGTGGTCACCTTTCAGTTTTCAAAAATTATGAGCTTGTGGTGAACCTTATACATAAGACATGCTCTCCTAGAAACAAGCTGATGGAGCAATATTCCCAAGTTGTTTGGGCACTTGTCTCAAATATCCTATCCTTTAACATCTCTTAGGTTAGGAAGGATTTGAATTCTATAGTTGATTGATTAGCTGTCTTCGCAGCCTCTCCTACTCAGCAACTTTTTCCTCACTGGCCTGATTGTGCTTTTCAATCTCTACATTGTTCATACATTTTGGAGAACAAAGAACCCTAGAAGGTTGTCCCTAACAATGAAAGCAGTCTTGTTGTCATTTAAAATAAACCTCTCAAGCATGAGGAGATTGCGTCTGTAGAGAATAACAAGATTCTTGAAGGCTTGAATCCTCTCGAGAGTTCATTTTCCTTGAGTGTTGGAAGCAAAAAAGAAGAACAGGAAGAAGGGATGAGGTATGTTGTTCAAAAGGTTTTTTCTTGGTTTAATGTGAATCTTCATGGTTTTGATCCAGGTTTTTTTCAGTGTACTATGAAAACATATAGGCAAAAACATAAACTCATTAACTCCACACTAAAAGAAACCTTTCGAAGGGAGCTGGGGGGTTTCTTAAAGACCAAACTGTTTTTTTCATCCCACCATGATGGAGTTTCAAGGTGGGAGCCTTCTTCGAAGATCCCTGATAATTTTAGGACTTGCACTATTCTTCAAACTTTCAGGCAAGTAATTATAAGAAATCCTTTCCCTCCTCTCAATATAGAAATGTTTCAACAACAGATCGTAGAGTTATATTTGGATCCCCTACTTGACAGTTTCTTTGGTTACAATAAAATCAAGGTGGAAAGGGGAAATTATCACAAAACCACTCTTACTACTAATTGCGATACTATGTCTTACAATTTCCTTCCCTCTGGCTTATTTGATACAAGTATCGCCTTTAGAAAGCCTATACACATAAATTTTGATAAATCAGTCTGTCCCCAATCTTATCTTGATGATTTAATCATATCTGTCAAATGGATGATAGTTACATCAGGTTTTCAAATGTTAGGCCATTTCTGGATTACTTTTGCCTTAGATACTAGCTCATAAATTTTAAAAGGGTTACAGAGACAATGGTACTCCCATACCATTAGCAGTCCTCGTTTGAAATATTGTGAGGGGCTAGCATGAAAATATTTTTCCAATGATATTCTTCTGTAGTTTAGTTCTGCTTCCCAATTTTGTGCTCTTTCCTTCTTTACAACCTTT